>OZ007578.1:9999982-10024982 GCA_963931925.1 Onchidella celtica | reverse complement strand
TGGACATTTACTGTTGACATGAGATACATTTCTGCTGTTCTTTATTTCCCCAGGTTTTTCCACGTGCGATAAAAACAATGATGACGGAGGTAAAGTCTGGAGAAGAACCTCTATATATCTAATGATGATGGCTGGTTGGCCCGATGGCTCGGAGAATACACGTAAGTGATATTTAAAGTTGGTTCTCGATCTTTCATGTCTCTGCTGATTCATGCACTATATGTGTGGCAAGAAATGTGGAACAAGAAAAATGAGAGAGAGAGAGAGACAGACAGACAGACAGAGACAGAGAGGCAGACAGACACAGAGAGAAAGCGAAAGAAAGAGAAACAGACAGAAGACAGACAAACACACTCACACACACGCACACACAGAAAGAGAGAGAGAGAGACAGAGAGAGACAGAGAGAGAGAGAGAGAGAGAGAGAGAGAGAGAGAGAGTACAGGGACAGATACACCACACGTGAAAAAAACATCTTAAAAGTAAAGCAATACCGTAATCGCAAAAGATAAAATTCTGAATATTAATACATTTCGGTTGTACTCGTAGAAAACGCATCTTTTTTTTTTAACGGCACAAAATAACAACAACGGGGAATCGTAAATAAGCAATATTCAAGTTTGAATTTCGGCCAAAACGGATGCGTAATTATATTTCTCGTCCAAAATGAGGCTAAACAAAATAATTTCATAATTTTGGATATCTAATCGCAAAGTTTTATGTGCTTGCATGTTCAGCCTTTAGCTGCAGTAGCGTATAATAACGGCGATAGTGATAGCAGTTCGTGACTGTGACATCAGTGTCTAAAAAATGGTCTGGTGATTAAGATTTTGCTGTCTTGGAAAATAGGCTAATGTTATAAGTAGGTACGCACCCCACGCGTTATGCGCTAGAGGTGCCTACGTATACGTACCATCCCTAAGCCGTCCTTATTCTTAAGCCTAAATCTTACCGAATCCCTAACCCTGGCCCCTACACTTTCAACCCAAAAAAAGAAAAACAGGAGGAAAATAAACAGAAAATCTGAAAGAATAATTAAACATAATAACTTAAGACTGTTGTCAAGGAGCATTTCGGGAGGAGCTCTCTAGCTCTGGAGTCACAAAGGGCTTTAAAATACGTATCCCCGGGGCAAAAAACTTGGCGGACGCGCGTACTTGTAACAACATTCTTAAAAATATGAATGTTAAATCATGCACAATATAACTTTAATCTTTTAATTTACAATGATGTGGTACACAAACAAACTAACAGACATATTAAGCAACACACGTGTCATTATAAAGACTATAACCAAATCTCTGCTCACGGTTCCGTGTTTAATTCTGCTAAGGATAACCAATGAAATAATATAATAGCCAACAGCAACATTAACGCCAGCACGATGCTGGTTGTGGTACCAGCATCAATCGGTGGAAAAACTCAAGACAGACACTTAGTAAATCTACCAAAGCTCCTTCAATCCCAGACCCTATTTATCACAATACTACTACTACTACTACTACTACTACTACTACTACTACTACTGTTACTATGACTACATCTACTTTTAGGAGTAGCCAATTCTGTAACTTTCGACGGCGCCTTCATTCCCTCTCAAGTGACCACCACTGCAATATCAAATCCTGACGCCAACAGCCTCCATATTCATTTTATTTTTTCGTTTTTTCTTCGCTCATCATCTATCATCGCCACTTATCATCGACGTCTTTCCTTCATCACATTTCTACCACGTTCACTATCTCTTTTTCCCCCTGCCACACCAGTGGCACCAACCCCGGCCGACAGCGTCCTCTTTTTCTCCCCTTTTCCACCACATCTCCAGATCGAACGCGACCTCAAAAAGTGTATCCATCTCTTAACTGATGCTTAAAAAAACATATGTTTCCGACGCGCATGTCTGCTCATTTATTTTTCCGCGCCAAACTCGGGTTCCTCGTGATCAATCAGGCGCTGTGAAAATGCGCACAGTTTGTTTACACTTTTCCTTGTCCGAGACTTGTGCCGAAGAAACCCGAAACTGGCCGAGTGCGACTTGAGTTCTGGTCCGTGAAAGCACTGCTTGTTTTCAAAAGCGTTGCAAAAATGTTTATTATCTGGAAGATTCCGCGATTGCTGTGGCTTCGCGCCGTGGATTTCAGGGCCTTGGGATCTGTGGATGTCTGAGGATTATACTCTCTCTCTCTCTCTCTCTCTCTCTCTCCTCTCTCTCTCTCTCTCTCTCTCTCTCTCTCTCTCTCTCTCTCTCTCTCCCTCTCTCTTTCATCTCCCCTTCTCTAATCTCTCTCTTCCTGTCTGCCTATCTATGTGTCTGTCTGTGTCTGTCTCTGTATTTGTCTGTCTATCCCTAGCTCCCTCTCTCTCCCTAGCTCCCTCTCTCTCTCTTTCTCTCTCTCTCTCTCTCTCTGTTTCTGTCTCTCTCTCGCTCTCTTTCTCCCTCTCTCTCTTTCATTCCATTTTCTTAAACTTTTTCATGGCACAATAATTTTTCTTTTTTAGTTGTCTCACTGTCTGCAAGTTTCACTACGTCCAAGAGTTTGCAACTGAATGCTTTGCCCTTTTCTTCATTTTGTTGGTTTCAGCACAAAAATTCAAGCCACATGTCAAGGGATCAGTGCCAGTCACATTTCCGCAGATCAGCGCACATGCTGTATATAGTGGTCAAGGTGTCCTTCTATGCCAGAGGTGGCCAGACTTGCTTAACGTGAGAGCCAAAACGATCAACTTCAGATGTTTAAGAGCCACAAGATATAAACAAACTTTGCACATACGTTTTTATTGTTACCCAAATTTTAATTAGATATCAATAAATACACGCCACTAACTACTCATGTGTGCAGTTTTTTTCAACTGTTAATTTGTACTGATTTCAGTAATCACAAAGTACACATGTACCAAAGGTTTTCAAAATCTTGACTGATGATTGTTTTGACTGTACTGAATTTATTTAATACGGTAATGAATTAAGGGGACATCTGAGTTGCATTTCATTAATCACAATTACACTGCCAGAAATAAAACTAAAATGGTAAAAAAAGAGATATTAATTTTTAATGACCTTTATTTCATATTAACTGATGAAAAAAGAACCCAGCCAAAATATTTCCACGAGCCACATATTGAAGGTCAAAGAGCCTCATGTGGCTTGGGAGCCGCCCCTGTTCTGTAAGCTCTAAATTGGAGGACATGGGCGCCAAGTCAGCCCGGGACATAGTTTTCTCTTGTTTCCCTTTCTCAAATATTTACATGCAGACTCCTCCCTTTTACCATACCATTTCATTTTTTATTTTGATTTGGAGAAAGACTGTGTCTTTGGAACCAGCCTGAGATAGGCCTTGTCTGCATCGGCTCGCAGAACACAGTATAGGAAGTACTTCTACCGACTGGTCGAAGATCTATCAAAACGGACATATAATACTACGAGTAGGAGTTCTCAGAACTTAGTTTGCCCATGAACGCGAGGCGACTGGTTTCCCTTTGAATACCTAGAACCAGACCTGGATCTTCTTTCTCCGAAATGTCCCGTCAGTTCGCGTAATGGATACAATGAACTGTCAAGTGTTTGTCTGAGAATTGTCACTCGTTTTGACTGCCCCACATTCCTCTTAGTGATTGGCATGTTGTCCAAACTAAAATCAAACAAACACACCCTTACGGTACATGATGACCTCGGCCACGGCCCGGGCTCTAAAGTGGACAGATGTACAGGATGGACCATTAATGTTACTTTGCTATGAAAAGGTATTTTGCCAAAATATTATTTTAGTGACACAGTTATATTGCAACTAAAACTAAATCATTTCTCAATTTCCATTTGAGCTTTAGTTATTATTATTATCATTATTAAAGATTTCAGGTAAATGTGTTGTTTTTTTTTTTATGAAGTTTTGTTAATTTATAATTATTTATATTTGTTCCAGATGTCGGCAAAGCAACTTTTGACCCATCCTGTACTTTACGCGATCCCATCACCGATCTGCACAGATAAAAAGCACAATATAAAGATGAGACACAAATCCCCAGGCAGCCAACCGATTGTATAATATTCACGGCAGCTGGAACTAGCTCTAGCACCAAAATTCGGTAGATTTTTAAGCCTCTATCTCATCAGAAACTTTAATGGGTTAATAGTGATTAAATTTTCTTTTCATTACAGCAAAAAACAAAAAAAAACAACCAAACACAAATCACAGAACGGAATGTGCATTACGAAAGAAGATCAGGTGACACAGACGATACCTGACCTGCGCTATAAATACAGTTAGATTTGACATGTAAACAAACTGGAGGTGGACACGATACAATTCAACATGTCCAATAGCCGTGCCACACTGGAGACCCTCGCCCACCCCTCCTCATGAGCCTAGTCATGACCATTGTCCTCTTCAAACGGTGTGCACAAAAATTCTTAGGCTGGCATTTTTGTCCCTATGACAAAATCAATGTTCAGAGAATGCTTGGGCAAATTGAATCAGGATAGTTTTTGGCGCCGACGCTCCAACATATTTTGGCGAGTGTAGCGAAGTAAGTGTTAATAGAAACGATTGGATAAATGATCTAATTATATATTACGCACTTTCTCCACCTTTGAATGCAAAAGGCTTTTTTATTAGGCCATCTGCAGTAACCAAATTTTGCATGTTCATTTCAAATACCGCGGAGGGTGCACGGAAGTTTTTATTATTTTGATTAGTTTGGTTCTTGAATTTATAGAAAATGCATTGTTTCATCGTGCTGTCAACAGTTCTATTTTTTCATTCTCCATCTTAGATCCATTCTGTTTTAGTCCCGTACATGTTATAAAAAGTAACCATATCAAGCGTTCAGTTTAGTACGTAGTGTCCTGGCACGCATGAGTTCTGAAGCAAGACTGTAAATTGTTACTTTTATAACATGACACAGAGAGAGAGAGAGAGAGAGAGAGAGAGAGAGAGAGAGAGAGAGTGTGTGTGTGTGGGGGGGGGGAGAACACATGATTATTTATTCCGGGCAATGCCAAGTACGTCATCTAGTTATCTATACAATTCACAAAATCTCCACCTTTGAACGCAAAAGGTTTTTTTTACTAAGCCACCTACAGCAACCAAATTTTACTTGTAGGTTTCGAATACCGTGGAGTGTGCACCGAAGTTTGGATTCTTTTTTTTTTTTGTTAGTTTTGTTTTTGAAGTTATAGAAAATGCATTGTTTCATCGTGTTGTCAACAGTTTTAATTTTCATTCTCCATCTTGGTGCCATTCTGTTACAGTGTCGTACATGTCATAAAAAGGAACTATGTCAAGCACTCAGTTTGGTGCCTAGTGTCCTGGCGTGCATGAGTTCTGAAGCAAGACTGTAGATTATTTGAGAGAGAAAGAGAGAGAGAGAGAGAGAGGGGGGGGGGAGGGAGAGAGAGAGAGAGGGGAGGGAGAGAGAGAGAGAGAGAGAGAGAGAGAGAGAGAAAGAGAGAGAGAATACAGGTTTATTCCGAACAATGCCCGGTACGTCATTTAATCTACAATTAGTATAATTATCATTTACTACACAGGTGTAGATGACCAACCTTTTGCAGTGACATACATTTTATTTGCAAAGAAAGAAAGAATGAACTATGACGGCAAGTGCAGTGAGTCTTTGTAAGCAAATCTAGGTCAAACTCTTTATAATAATACAGTGGACTGTGCTGGATCTTTTATGTGAGTTACAATTAATACCTCCAACTGATTAAAATGAAAATTTATCAAAGAATCAAGCGAGACGCAAAGCGTGTCCTGTACACGTTTCTGTTGCGCGAATAAGTAGTTATGGTCTTTTTCCGTACCACGGCAGAGTAAAAAGGATGAGGCTGTAGTGTAAAATAATAATTATACGAGAAGACGGACCCGTCTCCAGTCTCAACTCCAGAGAGCTTTTACAGTAAATGACTCTATGATCAAAGAGCCAGTCCCAACAGCGCTCCATACACCGAGTCCCGTAAGTTGTACCCCGTGACCTCACCCTCTGGCACCTCCCCTCGTCAGTCTATGATTTCCAGTCACAAGAAGCTTCGCTCACTTCAGTATCACCGCAGGAACCGAGTCCCCTTTCCATCTAAAAGATATTCTGAGATTATCCAAATGAAAAATACATTTCAGCTGAATGAAACCCACCAGTGCCGTTGACAGTACTCACTGACCCTGTCAACACATGAACATCTTAACTCGAGAAAATGTAACCCTTTCGAAACTTCAGATCTCATCTTGTCAAGCCTTTTGTTCCATATTTAAGCGTATCAGATTGACGGTCAATTCTTTTCTTCACTCTAACTGGGATAAGAAATACGAATCCAGACCTCCCAAAAAGGACGCCCTCCCTCCATCTCAAATGCATCGGACCTGTCTCACACATTCTCCGAGCGCCCGGGAATCGCACTACAATCATTTCAACTTAACACTAGATACATGTTCGTCTTCAGTTGTATAAGCGCATCGTGTTTTCCTGGTTATCTAAACTGCTCCCCAGTCTTCATCTCTCTGGCATATCAAAGAAGAAAAAAAAAGGTAGGTGGTGAGGGAGGCAGGACCGTTGACAATTGCCCTTACCTCAAGCCTTGAAAGTTTTTGAAAACCTTTGCCGTCAGTGGCGGACCGACATTCTGGGATCCTGAAGCTTGAACTGTTGTGCTACCAACAACAGTAGGAAACGCCCAAAATTCACTTTTTAGAAAAACTTTCTTCACGGCCCCTCCGGGATTGGAGGCCCTGAAGCTTAACCTTCACTGGTTTCATAATAGATCCGCCACTGGCTGCTGTGAATTCATGTGTGAGACTCATCACTAAAACTTAAGTTTCAGGGCCCCTCATCCTCGAGGGGCCTGAAGAAAGTTTTTGGGAATACTGAATGTTGCCCTATTGTTGCTGGTTGCGAAAGGCGGCCCCAATATCAGTTCAAGCTTGAGGGTCCCAAAAATGTAGGTCCGCCACTGAAAACTGCAGTTCAAATGCTCATAAAATGCTACCATCTGTGATCGTTAACATTATGATGTGCGTCAGCTTTGATAATCATTTCTAGAAGTCTGGGTTATCTATCTATCTATCTATCTATCTATCTATCTATCTATCTATCTATCTATCTATCTATCTATCTATCTATCTATCTATCTATCTATCTATCTGTCTATGAAACAAACTGAAATATATCACTACCTACAACCGAAGTAAATATATCATAATCATCACATTAGCTCTCCATGAAACCACCAGAAAACTGAAACGGCTGGCAACGTACGGCCTTCAGCTCTGGCGTAAGTGACGTCCAATTCCCCTGGAAAAAAAAAATAAATCAACTCCTCGTCGAAAATACATCGGCGAGTTCAGGGTGTTTAATCGCGAATATAACCACGGGACGTCTACAAAGTCTAATTTCTACACTCCAGGCCCTATACGTTGTAATTTTCCTTCGCTAGGCGGCTTTCGTTCCTTGCCTTTGGTTCCATTCGCCAAGTCCCGTCTTTGCAGATGTTTGCGAGTGAGTGCATCTCGGTTTTCGGTTTCAGGCCACACGCGGTCATGAGAGGTTGTGGTTGTTGTTCTTAATTTTGTTGATGTTGTGGGGGCGAGATGGGTCCCTCAGATAAAGAGTGGGTCAAACCCTGAGCGCCGACTATGAGCTGTCACTACAAACTTAATAGACCCGGGATTCGGCTCAGGTGTCGCCCGCTTTCTGCCCATACGAACCAGCAGCGTAACCTCGCAGATGAATATGAGGACATTCCTGCTAACGCATTTTTGGCTTAGGCGAAAACATTGAGTTTCAATGAAGACCAAGCAGTTGACTGGTGTTCGAGGTCTCATTGAAACTGAGTGTCGTGACGTCACCATCCAACTTGTTTGAGTGTCGTGACGTCACTATCCAACTTGTTGGCCAATCAAAATCGGCTAATGGCAACCTAGGCTTTGTTTATGAAGCCTAGTGTTTTGGATTAGTTCTGAGAGGGTATGTTGATTAATTGATAATTAGCGACAAAGACAGGGTTCGTGTTGTTCATGACAAGGGTAATAAACGTTCTATTCTTTCTCCCACAACCACGTGAGTTGGTGTAGCACAATGGCTAAAGTGCTAGACCCGCTGGAAAAAAGTAGTAGTTAGTACATCACCTCTCCAGAAATCATAATAGGCATATTTCTTTTGTAGATTTTAAAACTGCATTACATAACCTAGCCAGAGAAATAACCTGAAAAAGAAGTATTTATTTACTTATTTATTTATTCACTCATTTATTTATTAATTATTTATCTCTGTATTTTATTTATTTGGAGCGAGCCAGACCATTGAAGAAATCTGTACTTCCAGAGATACGATACGTATAATAAATCTCTGACTCACCCTAAAAAAAAAACCATTGAGATGATTTAAAATATGCCAGAAATCAGGGCATGTTTACAACTGAAACATTCTCAATATTGAGTTAAGTTATCTGGGATCTGTCTAAGAGGCAAATCTCTGGGAAGAAATTCGGTTGGGAATTGATAAAACTCCCTGGGAGTTTCCCAGAATAAACCTCAACGTTTGTATTTATTGAAGATATCATAGCGGGAACAATGTCGTATGTTGCAATCAAACAACGCTACGGAGAGGAGTTTTGACAAAACAAACGCCGAGAAGACGAACAATGCCGTGTATAAAATGTCCTATTGCTTTTAATTAAACACCTCGTAGGTTCCAGAACCAACACACTTTGTCATATATATACAAAGATTTAATAACGACTAAAATACTCAAAAAACAAACTAACCAACAAACAAAGAGAAAAATCTGCAATAATAAAAACACAATGTAGAAAAAAAAACGAAAAAGGCCAGACAATAAAATGTTTTTAAAAAAAATAGGTACAGAATTGCTTTAGTTCATTTTGTATTAGTTAAAAGAATTTTGTTCTTTACTCAGCAGAAAATCCCTCGCCACAAGAAATTATTAAAGTTCTACGTCACAAATCTATCCTTTGCGCGTGTCCTTACAAATGAAACGAAATTTTTTCACTGCAAAAAATAAGTGTCCCAGGTTTATCATAGTATCAATTGTTCCAAACTGAAAGTTATTTTGACTTCTTGGACCTAAACAAAATGCCAATGTCCCTTCCCAAGTTTCTGTTATGACTGGGATTTTCAGGAAAAATGCGCGCACACAGACAAACGTACAATTGCACACGCAATAGCTATTAAATATCTGAAGAATTGAGACTAGTAGTCATGGCAACCGGCTTACCGGGTCTTGACTGTTTTTGTTTGTTCTGACGCAGTGTGCGATGTCTCTCTTTCTGTCAGTTGACTCAAGACAATTTTGAGGCGCTGGCACTCGTGAGACAGTTTTGTTTCAGTCTCGCCAGTCAGCGAAACCCCATTTAACTCCATGAATCACATCTCACACTAAAACCAAGACAGAGACGAGTACACTTGACTCAGTGTGTCCCCCAGCCATGAAGTTTAAACTGACATTTGGTGTAGGTGCTGGCTCACCCGTTGGAAAATTGATCATTCCTACTTGCAGCCTTTTTACATGGCCAGTGTTATTTACAAAGTTTACCACCTGGCTTCTCAGATGCAACAGTTAACAATTGTTGCCCGAACAGCATAAAAAAAACTATGTTATGACATATCTCACAACGTTTAGCACCGCAATTCGATTACACTCCAAACCTCTCATCGTTGCCTTTGTCTCTTTGAGTTATCTTTCACCCTAAAACATCTTTAATAGAATCGTACTCTAGATAAAATTTCACCCCGGTGAATTCAAACGAAACAAACTCTCAGCGTTATTACCTGTAATATTGGAACATACGAGAAGCAACAAGAAATTATTAGGTCTGATTTACGCCCTTTTTGCTACATAATATTTCGAATGTTTGTTGGTTACTAGTAAGTGTTAGTTTTACGTCCTGAACGTCAAGCGAATTCTCTGAAATTCTCGCACACAAAGGCGTAACATGGCGGTTATGGGTGTTTTGTTTTGACATCCAAGCCTTCTGGAGGGAGTTGGGGCAATTAATTAACTTACAGATTTATGACTTCAGTCTGGGCCGGCCTCGGTAAAAGCGTAAGCTGGTAATGTACAGAGCGAAGACTGGCTTTCCTCGGTTTTTGTCGGATGTGGACTGTACGAGAGCTCCGCACTGGTAAGATCGAAACAAGCCAGTTTTGGTAGTTGATATGAAGGACTTACGTCTGAGTCAAAACCGGCGAAAAACAGAGGTGACTCAGCGCCCTCTGAACCTAAGGTAGTTGAAAACCGAAGTACTTGTTCGATGGTTATTCTCTTCTTCTGAAGATCTCTTGTAGTCTCTCTCTCCCAAAGAATTCCATTTGTCTTCTTCACTTAGTTTCAGACAGTGAACATTCTTCTGAAGATCTCTTGTAGTCTCTCTCTCCCAAAGAATTCCATTTCTCTTCTTCAGTCAGTTTCAGACAGTGAACATTCTTCTGAAGATCTCTTGTAGTCTCTCTCTCCCAAAGAATTCTATTTGATTTGTCTTCTTCACTTAGTTTCAGACAGTGAACATTCTTCTGAAAATCTCTTGTAGTCTCTCTCTCCCAAAGAATTCCATTTGTCTTCTTCACTTAGTTTCAGACAGTGAACATTCTTCTGAATATCTCTTGTAGTCTCTCTCTCCCAAAGAATTCCATTTGTTTTCTTCACTTAGTTTCAGACAGTGAACATCCGCGACTGTCTCAATAACACATCCCCAGCTCAGCATGACAACACGGGCGTTTATTTGTTTTTTGTAATTTTGTGTTTTGTATATTTCTTTAATCCTATTTGGGAAATTTGCCTTAGTGTCATGGCAGCCCTGTTTATAACTGGAGCAGACACGTCGTTGCCACAGCGCAGCGCTGGTCGGCAGGTAAATTATCTAGTCCATTCATGATTTTAATGTTGAGTAAAATTTTGGCTAGTTCTTTTTTAATTGGGCCCATGAATAAAAAGACTGACTTCATTCCATTTTCCCTCTTGGAAACTGATAATTTTATGAGCGCATAGTTTACAAGACCTCCCAGTTTTTCAATGCAATAAAGATCAAAGATGAATTCAACTAATTATTTCGTGTCTGTTCCCATAACCTACTGTTTAAGTCAAAGTTCCTTTCAAATAATATCGGAATTTAGTCTCCTTAAAATCAGACAAAGTGTAGACCACTGTGTTCTGCAAGGGGACACGTCACACTTTACAATCGGTTATGTATTCTTAACTTGGTGGTGTTTTTTTTTAAATTATTATCAGGCATGACCGGAAGAGTGGTGAGAAAGGGTTGAGCCCGGTTAGGTAGGGCAATGTGAAGAAGAACCTTAACAGTGGGACATGTTGATCTAGATCTCTCTATGTTTCGTGTGTTTACCAGTTCAATAAACGTTGTCAGGTTACAGAACAGACCTCTACTTCTTTAGTCTTCAGTCATTGTTGGATCTTGTTCGTAGAGGTATACGAAAGATTCACACGGTCTTCCGATATTTTGTTTACAGTACACACAACGTATTCCGGAGACAAGTTAGTGTAGAAACCATATAATTATAACAAACTGAGTTATGTAAATTCGATAACCTGAGCTGTCGGCTTTGCAAAGCTCACTAAGGAGAGCAGTTGATTGTACGGCAACTGGTCCCTGGTTCGATTCCTGCTTGCATCATTTTTTTTTTTAGTTTTCATTTTTGTCTCTCCTTTTTTAAACAATTTCTTTTAAATTTCTTTCCGTACTTGGAATTTTCTAGCCATCTGTCTCTTATCAGGCAGTAAGCTGGTTGTTCAATATCTAAACAATAAAACCACTAAAAGGTTAATATTGTAATTCTAATAACTGCAAAAAACTCAAACGCGACCATGTCACCATGCCAGTCCTCGACTTACAGAATGGAGACAGTCTAGGCCATACAGGGTTAAAGTGTTACAATTTGCGAGTTTTGTTACCAGGCTGTTACACAATTGGGAGGAGAAAATGAATCTCGAGCATTGAACTTCATAACCTTTAATGCCTCTTGGAAACTGGGAAGTTGAAGCAACGCATCTTATCGTACGTTATGCTGTCTTAACACTCGACCCGCCGCAAACTTGGTGTCATTTTCATCACATCTTAGGTCTTCCATTATGCTGTGTTTATGAGATTACGTTCACCCGCAGTGATATTAGTGGGGAGTTGAATATGTTTGGACTAAATGCAATAAATGCGTGCGTGAGTTCTCTGATTGTGTCATAACATGTCTCTGGCATGTTCCTTGCCCAGGTTTTTATGGGAGCTGGCGCTGGAGAAAGGGAATGGGTACTGGGGACCCGGGGGGGGGGGGAGGGGGGAATGAAGAATGAGATAGAAATGGAGGTGTTGGATATTTATCTCACTCTCTGGATATTTAACCATGAAGTATGAGGGCATAAATAGAATAAAAAATCATTTTAAAAAACGATAATCGCATGAACTATTTTATTGGTTGGTTGATTGTTTGCTTGGTTGTTTGGTTGGTTAGTTGGTTGGTTGGTTGGTTGGTTGGTTGATTGGTTGGTTGGTTGGTTGGTTGATTGGTTGGTTGGTTGGTTGGTTGATTGGTTGGTTGGTTGGTTGGTTGGTTGGTTGGTTGGTTGGTTGTTTGGTTGGTTGGTGTGTTGGTTGGTTGGTTGGTTGATTGGTTGATTGGTTGGTTGGTTGGTTTGTTGGTTGGTTGTTTGGTTGGTTGGTTGTTTGGTTGGTTGGTTGATTGGTTGGTTGGTTGGTTGGTTGGTTAGTTGGTTGGTTGATTGGTTGTTTGGTTGATTGGTTGGTTGGTTGGTTGGTTGGTTGATTGGTTGGTTGGTTGGTTGATTGGTTGGTTGGTTGGTTGGTTGGTTGGTTGGTTGGTTGGTTGGTTGGTTGGTTGGTTGGTTGGTTGGTTGGTTGGTTGGTTGATTTGTTGGTTGGTTGGTTTGGTTCGTCGGTTGGTTGGTTGGTTGGTTGGTCAATCGCGAGATACGGCAGTAGAATTTTACTCTTTTTATTCGCTGCTTGAAAAATTGTGTGATTGATTTTTAATGGTTGATAGAAAATAAGTAAATGGATCAATATCTCTTTCATCACATCAATCCTACCCTCAGCTTCAAGCACACGCACACACATACACACACCTACTCACACACACACACACACACACACACACGGTCGTCTTAACATCATTATGGGCCCCAGGGCAAAGCAATAGGACTTTCTTCCCAGTTTCAAAAACCGATGTAAATCTGCATGCACGGACCCCCTACAGGCTTGGGGCCTCTGAACAACTGCGCAGTGTCCTGGTGTGTTAAAACGGCTCTGCACACACACACACACACACAAACAAATTCCCTTTCCACGCGCTAAACTGGGTTATGTCATCATTAGCTCTATAGCGCTCAATGTTCTCCACGACCCCGTAAACCTTTTCAGCACATTATATCTCATTCTTGCAGCTTGGTACATGAACCTTTACTCTTTCTTTCTCGCAAACATCAAATATAATTTTAGTATGTGTCTACATTACCGTATAAAATTGTTCATGGGTGTAAATTTGGACACTTTTCATTTTCCAACAGCTCAGTTGAAATCCCAGATTGTGCAATTTAAGACCGCGTCCTTTATCAGGTTATCCCAGGCTATCTTATACTGGGGCAATCACATTTACACGGTCTTGCGTTTAACGCGGCAGTTGACATTAACAGGATTGTATATTCGTAGATTCCCAGGACATCTCAGAGAGAAAAACCTATTAAAAACATGTCACATTGTGTGGCGGACATGTCTGGTACCCCATGAGCACACTTGAGTGAGGAGCATAGCAACAACGGCAGGGCCGTAGAATTTGTAGGGGTTATTTCTGTATACCATGGCTAAGTCCATCTAGACCCCAAATCAGACAGCGCATGAAGATCAGCGGCGAGTATTTTGCTGCCCTGTAATAATATGTAGTGTACTTTAATGTAATAATTAGCTTGTATAGCGCCCAATTCCATAAAAACTCATGTGCTCTGAGGTGCTGAACTAAAATTTGAAACAGGATTAACATCCGAGACACAGGATACTAAGATGAATCAATTCGTCATATCCAGTCCATCGTCTTAAGCGCGTATCATTGATGTCAACATGGCAACAATTCGCACCATGCCCCTTCATATTTCAACGCAAAAGAATAGTACTCACCGTATTTATACGCGCGAGATTTGTGGACATATAAGGGGAGAACGAATAAAAGTTTGTCCCGATAGTCTGTGTCTCGGTTAACATAATTATTATGATCAGTTCATCATGGTCCCACTCACAAACATTAACAAAACTTAATCTGCTCTCATCCTCAAACTTCTGAGACCAAAAGAAAACAGCCCTAAACAATTCAGTTTTGAGTCAATTTTTAACATTTTAATATGGTGATGTTCTCTGTGATGTCATCAGTGCGCATAACTTTGAAAGAGCTGACGTTTTCAGCCGCAACATAGCATTTTTGCTTAGTAGCTCAGTTTCATGATTCAGCATTTCGTGGCAGTCGCATTTCAGCCTTGCAATCCTAATTCATTCATGAGCTTATATTTTCTTCATAATAATTAGCACGCAGGGCAAACAATGTTTCCTTAGTGGCTCAGTTCCAGTCGTTTGTGGCTGAGGCACGGTATAGAGAGCAGCTTTAGAAGCCTTGGAATTCTAATTTGTTCATGTCTTTTTATTTCCTTCATATTCTTCGTTTCTTCGTTGTTGTCGTTTTATTTTCCTGGGCTACGATCTGTGCAGCCTCTCCACTGCCCTTTTCCATTTCTAGTTCTCTTGTCCTGTCATTCTTCCATTCCTCCCATCCGCACTTTCCTAGGTTTCCTTCTGCTTCATTTCACCCCCACCCCTCCAATCTCTTGTTGTCAATTGTCTCCTTTAAGCACCCTCCCTCCCCTCCCCTCCCCCCAAAGAAAATAATAATAAATTCCTCTTTTCTTCCCATTTTTTCTTCCATATTCCAGCTCTCGCAACTCAATCATCCCTGTCAACTTCCTCCTTACTACTGCGGTTTATGCCACGGGAGAGATTACAGTATGTCTTTGGTGCATGGGTGCTGTTTTGCAGTCTTTAAGTATGATTATGCTTTCTTTATACAGATTTTAGTGTGGAGAGATAGAGTCAGTTATTCTTTTATGTGGGCTGTTTAAAAGAGAGAATTTATGAATAATGTTATTTCTAAATTGTCTGGAATTCCGAATGGAGACCAGATAATGTGTCAGCTTCGAATGCAGTAGTCGACATTGTATACAATTTCTTCCTCTTTCCCCTCGTCTCTCTTCTCTTTCTCCAGTTCTCGCTAAACACACATCATCAGACAGACAAAGATTCACATAGTCAACGATAGATACAAACAGACATACAAATACACGAACACACACAACCTGCCAGCGACAGACAGAGATGAGGTAAACGACAGACAGACACACACAGGCTCAGACGGTCAAGGACAGACACAAACAGACAGACATTCAAACACATACAGAAACTGCCAGCGACAGACACGCAGATACAGCTAACGGTAGACACAAAAAAAAAGTCATGTGCATTCACACAGACAACGATAGATACAAACAGACATACAAACTGCCAGCGACAGACACGCAGATACGGTAAACAATAGACAGATGCGGCTCACACAGTCAACGGCAGGCACACAGACAGACAAGCAGCCACAGACACACAAATTCAATAAATGACACACACACACACACACACACACAGATGGACTAACAAAGACACCCGCATTTTCAATCATCTGAGAGATGATCGCCCTTTAAGAGATATCTACAGAACAGTTTCCAACCAGCTGTTTCACTGGAATGGGAACTCTCGAGCACATTTTGATCCCACAGATGCCTTCCATGTTTGTATGCAAATGTCCTGCACATGCACTCACAAATAAATACACACACATACCTACCCACTCAAACACAGCACGTCCACACTGCACACACAAATAATTATGTGAAAAAAAGTATTCCGAAGCACTGATATCTACAACAAAGGCTTTTAAATATATACTTTAGCAACCCAAATCCGGTATAATTTATTTTCTCATTACAAACCAGAATGCTAGAAACTCACGCTCCGCTTCCGTCTTCTTTGGGTTACCAGTATTATTATGTCAAGTCGCCGAAAATATTTGCACAAATAGACCGATGTTTAACATTCTACAGAGGATACGGAGAGATGTGCCAGTTCCCGCCTCTGGAGAGTTCAGTGTGTTTACATACTTGTCGTAGTCTGGTATCCTTCCAGCTATATTGACGGTGCTATTTGCTTGTTCACTGGTTGTGCATGTGTGAATCGGTCAGGGGCGGCGCCGTTTTTAATCTGCGGAAGCCGGGCAGAGGTAGGGTTGAGTTGAAAGGTGAAGAGGAGACATGCATAGTGAGAGATATTTGTGTATTATGTATTAAAGGTAAGACACTAAAAATGTCGCTCCGTGAATTTTTCATCACATAACTGTTTGTTTCAGGTCTGCAGGTTGGTGAAGATCTGAGGTTTGAAAAGAAGCAAAGCTGACACACTTTTTTTATGAAAATGTTATGCAGAAATGCTGCAGAACATAATTATGGAGATTAACAGAGAGGAAGAAAACAAGAAAAGAGACAGACAGATAGAGACAGAGGCATGCATGCGCAGAGAGAAAGAGAAAATAGGCAGAGAGAGTGTATGTTTGTGTAGTGTGTCCGTGTGTGAGAGAGAGAGAGAAATAGGAGAGAGAGAGAGCGAGAGAGAGAGAGAGAGAGAGAGCCTATGACTACGACCAAACAGATAATTTCTGAAGGACTCCCTTGACCCACTTCCTGACGCCACGGAGACATCACCTATGTCGCGGAACTGATGGAGAGAGAAACAAGCTCATGTATTGTATTTTCAAAGCAAGTGCATTGTGATAACAAACGAGTTGTCTCTACCAGAATGATGTTTGCTAAACATGGACTGAGGATCCGTGTAATGGCAAAACTGATATTGGGAATGCACCTTCCCATGTGGCTGCTTGCAGTGCAAAATTTTACGAGACAGTTAACTGGAGTATCAAGGGAAAAATGTAACTAATGGGTGTGATGATTACACAAACGGTTAGTGATATTGATTACATGGCTTTGCAATTTAATGTCTTCTTAAGTATAGTACATCTTCTCTGCAAAAGTATTATACATGTATCACAGCTGGGTTTCAATGAACCACCACTTTATCCTTAATTTGTTTTGTTTTTTGTGTGTGTTTTTTATTTGTATTTTTTTAAATACAATTTGTCTTAGTGACATTGCAGCCATTTACAACTGAAGCAGACACGTCGTCACCACAGTGCAGCGCCGGCGCGGTCGACGTTGTTGTTGTTTTGTTGTTGTTTTTTTTTGGGGGGGGGAGGGATAAATTTTATTTAATATTGCCAGGGCAGCGGCCTGTTCGACCTGCTCTTCTCGATTTCCAACTGCCAATGTCCTGATCTTTGGGAATTTTATAACTTTTACTGGCTCTTAGTTACTGTTACATGACCAGGAATGGCCGTAGAGATGCTGTGCTTGATGAACACGCCAACTCTCTCCCTCTGTGCCAATGCCGGAGTTACAGCTTGGCTTTTCCACTCAGAAATGTTGTTGGCCCATTTTTTCCCTCTATCTGACTCTTCTGTTGCCCTGGACTGTGCCTTGCAGGGTGGATTTTGACTCGCCGTCGGCTCCTGTGGCATGGCCAAAACTCTTCATGAAGTTTTCTCTTTTCGACCACTGTGAGGAGGTCTTGTATTACTGTAGCATCTGCGGGCTACCCCTTGCCCTCCCCCGGTTTTGTTGTTGTGCTGGTGGCTGAGCATGTGTCCACTACTTTTTTCATTTTATTGTTGACAACCGCCAGAGTGTACTGTACCCCGTGACCTGACCTTCTTTTCTAGTGAGTAGTTTTTCTCCTCGCTCGCTTGTTGTCAGGTGTTTTGACTCGTTCAGTAAATATTAGTATGTTCCCGAATATTCGATAACGTTGTGGATACGAATGTTTACGCCAGATTTGGCCTTGAGTGATGTAACCTGATGACGTATTGATGCGTGATTGGTTAGTTTGTGCGAGGGCAAAGGTAACGTTTATTTCGGGAATTTTCTGTAGGAATGTTTATATATATAGACCTGTGTGAGTGGTTGGTGGGTGAGTAAGTGAGTTTCCTTTTGTGTGGCGTAGATATTTAGTTTCGCTGGTGTCTTCCTAGTAATTTATTGTTCACTATACAGTTATTAAACTTTAGTATTATTTAATCTATCGTCGGATCTCGTGTTTATTTATTTTACAGCTGTAATAGTGTCGTTTTCTAAAGGGTTGTAGTTAGATCAACTAACTCCCCCCCTACTATAACGTGCTAGAACAACCTCAGCTGTTACAATTACCTTTCCCTTTCACCTTTCAACTTTCACCTAAGCATTGTCCACCCACTGAAGGGCCAATGACTTCCATGCCTTTCTGTTTGATGTCTTCCTCATCCATGTTGTTCCCCTCTTTTTCTAATATCATCCTCTTATCTTCTTCCTGGT
The DNA here is from genome assembly GCA_963931925.1 of Onchidella celtica. Lineage (NCBI taxonomy): Eukaryota > Metazoa > Mollusca > Gastropoda > Systellommatophora > Onchidiidae > Onchidella > Onchidella celtica. The sequence goes on along the minus strand of OZ007578.1, from coordinate 10,006,472 downwards.
CGTCCTCGAGTTCTTTTTTCTGTTCGTGGTTTCCGTTCAGTGCAGCGTTTTGTCCATCTATTATCATGCATCCTTCCCATACATTATGTCCAGCTCAATGCCACTTTTTTTGTAGCACTTTTACTATATACAATATAGTATATTTTAACATGATCTAAGGGAAACGTCTCAGAGTATATATGGCAGAAAATTGGCAACTATTTATTGTGTGGATTATTAATTAAATTATTTCCTATTAAAAAGAATAGGAAAATCTTTGGCGATTGAAAGAATCAGTCGGCTTTTATTTTCCTTCAAAATGTATTTTCATTTCGAAGTTATTGTGCAATTTTTCAAGTTATTTGTTGCTATCGTGGGGCTTTGAAAGATACATTCAAGTTATTTCTCTTTTTCTTTTTCTTTTTGGCGACACGTCAACCTAGATGTCAGCTAATTAAAAGTCAGGCTGTTCCGAATGAAAATCAATAAAATCCACTAAATTTCGTCAGCCAATAATAACCAAGGCGTCAGCTTTCAGCAGCGTGTTAACCACCACAAGAATTCATGCGCAGTGTAACTTTTATTAAAACTAGTGTAAGGACCCGTTCAAAGAATGGGTTGGAATATAGAATTAGAAAACAACTCACAACTGGCACAGTAACACTCGCATGGCCCGTGCATAAGGCAGACGGTACAGAAACTCATGCCTTCAAACTTTGAAACGCAACCGGAAGTTTAAAGTCGAAACAAAACAAAGGCAGGAGGGAGGCCATCATTGTTGAGGAGAAAGCATTATTCGATATTTTTAGGCCTATTTTCATTTATTACAAAATTATGATACTTCGCTATCATGTCAAAGGAATAGACATAGTAGCAAAAAGAACTATCTTTCACATGTAATTTTTTCAGGTCTGGGCATTTCTTCATGGCAGCAGTGATTTTTTTTCCTTACTGTTTTCTTAAATAGATAATATTCACCCGATGACTTCGTCCACGTCTGGATGAACGTTTATGTGTTCCCCCCCCCCCCCCGCCTCCATCCCTGTTGACACTTATGGCAGGTACTCATTAACAGTTTTGTCACTATCCGGAGAGGCCGATCACTTACATTGTGTACTTTTGTCGCCTCTTTTTTTCCTAACTGCGTCTGAGAGGTTGATAGATTGTTGTGTCGGGCAAACGCAAAATATGTTAATAAACTTATCACCATGTTTGGGGTTTGGTTTTACCACCATGTAGGAACTTTGCAAGTTCGGAAAGTTGAGGGGATCGAGGGAGAGCTGGGAAAAGAGGAGAGGGGGGGGGGCTGGGAAAGGAAAGGTGGGGGAGAAAACAGCATGAAGAAAATAACTACTGGGAAAATTATTGTACTCACCCTCCCACCCACTCACTCATATGTCAAATGAGACTAAAAGAAATTTTGCAACGAAGATAGATGGCGCTATGAGGGGATGTGAAGCTGGAAGGATGGACAGAAAAACGAGGTTGAAAATGAAATCCTGTGAATAGTATTTGTTGGGAGCGGATTGGCGACAGATACTTCTTTTTTTCTTGCTTGCGCGTTTTTCAGTTGGAGAAAAAAGAAGTGTAGATAGTTCGCATCACTGGGAATTAGGTAAATATTTGTGGATTTTGTTCTGTTGATGTTTGTTCAACATAAGGAGAGCTGGAACGGGGTAGTGGAACGGGTGGTGGAACAGGGCGGTGGACGGGGGGTGGAACGGGCGCCACAGAGTACAGGGACACACAGTGTAGTTGATGTTACGTATCTCATCGCAGTCTACACTGTCTCTGTAGTCGATCCGCTTTCAAAGTAAAATATGGTGCAATTGTCCATTATAGCTAAGGTATTTCATTTCCTTATAGTTATGTATCGAGGACCGCCTGGTAAACTATCGTAACTCAGCTTTTTTTTTTTTTTAAATTGAGATATTTTGCGTGCTTGAAGTCCTTGAAAGTCCGCGGGTTGTGTTGTAACTTTGAGGTTAAATTCTGAAAACCAAAGGTGAAATAAAGATTTGTTGTTTTTTTCTTTAAAATGTCGTAACTATTAAGTCTGATAAAGAACGTTATTCGTTTTTTTTGCTTCTCTCGAAAAATCTGCGAAAACCGAGTTAAGATAATTTACCACGCAGCTCTTGGTATCTGAGATTATGCTACGCCAGGATGATGTTCGTGAAGTGCTAAAAATATTCTAGCTAAATTCAGTAATACAAAACCAGTTACACCGGCCACAGGTGTATTCAGGTCTGCCCAACCCAGCAATAATTCTTTTGAATACACGAATTTCATTTTGAAATTTAACCCCTTGAAGCAGCAGCAAACCAGAAGTATGAGAACTATTAATACAACAAAGTACAGTTTTGCATCAGGACCATAACGCCTGGAGTAAATTCTGTTTGGAGTCGGTTTTGACATAGACCTTAACCTTCGTCGTACGTCACGGCTCTAATGGAACTAGACCGTTTGTAATTATGTTATTTCTGGGAATCCTTGCTTGAAATTCTAGTTATTCCTCAATGACATCGTTGCCCATCTTCTCATAATTTCAAAATTTTATAATGTTTATGTATGCGCTCAGCATGCAACGCACATGCAATTTTACTATTCCTACCCGTACGCCCGGAGTCTCACATACACCATATTGTTAAAGGGGATTTCATTGTCATACTTTCAGTCGCAGGCCTACGTCTCAGATGCACCACATTCCTAAAGAGGATCTCATTATTATGTAATTGCATTTTGAATCAATTAGCCAGGCACACACGTTGGTCTAGAGGCAAGGTGCTCGCCTCTTATGCCGAAGGTACCTGGTTCGATCCCGGGTCGGTGCAGGCATATTGGAATTTTACTGTCTGTCCCTGATCCTTTTTTCAGGTGGTTCGAGCGCCTAGACTTATCGGATAAGGACGACATCTCGGATGGACCGTGTGCACGTTAAAGATACCTTGGCAGTTGAAAGTCAAGAAGAACAGGCCGAACAAGGCAGCTGCCCTGGCAAAATTCTAGAAAAAAAATCTAATCTCTGCCACAAAAAAGGCACAGAAACAAGAGCAAGAAGAAAAATAAAGACAAGGAAAGAGAGATAATTATAAATGCCCAGGGTAGACAACCTCCTAAAATAATGACCTAAAAACAAAACCAGGGAGACAGATTTGTTACGGTCTCACTAATACCGATTGTCCCTTTAGGCCCAGAGCCCACTTCTCACGCTAAAGCCTAGGCAAAAACAGGCTTGACTAAGGCCACCACGAGCCATTTCTGAATGGCGATTTGACGGATCGGGAATTTTTAGAAGAAATGATAATACATGCACAGCATTTTGACTGTTTCTTCGTGCCTCATGACATCAATTGTTGTTGTTTCTCCTTCGCAAGCCGAGATCAGCATAAGTGACACACTGGTTGGATCCGTAGATGACCAATAAGGCCAGTCCGGGATCTGAAGTAAGTGTCAGTGGCATTGTCGACAGGGGTGTAGCTGGTGCCGTTCAAGTGTAGATGGGCCAAATGCCATCTTGCGTTGCTGGCTTTTCAGAATGGTGCTGCCGATTCTCTGCTCTTCGTAGGTGGACACACCAGAGCTGACCTGGCTGCATCGTGCTGGGCGATCGGAGGCTAGAGCTTCTGGTATGCCTGGGTCAATGACGCAGTGCGTGATGAAGGTCTTTGGTTAATTTTTGTAGCGTTTCTTCTGGCCCTCCGTGGGAGCAACTTCCTGGAGATAGCTCTCCGTAGAACAGTCTCTTAGGAGTGAGTAGGTCCAAGGCTGGCGTATGCTCATAACTGGTGGCTCGTCACCTAATTATTATGCATCACTCTAAAACACTACTCATTGACCATACCACTGCAGTGTAGGCAGTGAGTATTGTGTTAGTGTGATCCACAATAATTAGGCGGAGAGCCACCAGTTTGGCACCTACGACAGCCTGGGACTGGCTTGCCCTTTAAGGAGGCGTTCGCAGGTCGTGCGGACAACATGTCCGGCCCTACGGAGCTGGGACCTCAGTGACATCAGTTACAGTACTGGAATGAAGAGACTGTCTAGTGGCTCAGTGGCTCAACATAGTAACCTGCAAGGGCATAAAGGGGAAAACGTCTCTTTAATCAGCCAACGTTAATATTTTGGTTGAAGTTTGAACTGAAGTTTGTGATGATTCAAATTCCCCAGTACCCCTTCACTATCTGAAAAAAAAAAGTTTTTTCATGAATTAAGTGCATAAAATAGTTCAATTATTATGGTTTTCTATGACCCAATTCACTTTAACCCTTTTACCGCTGAAGTGGGAAACCTGTAATTTTATAAAGCTCTTACTATTTACAGCTCTACCTATTGCACTTTTTTTTTACCTTGGCAGTTGTGAATTTAAGAAATTGTTTCAATAACCAGCAGTTTGAAATGTTACAGAAAGTAACATTATAGTTCTTATCATTTACGGACCTATCGATTGCAGTCACATAACTGTGGCAAACTGTGAATTTGAGTAAATTATTTAAACAACCAGCAGCCTTAAATGATATTAGAAAGTGGCATAAATTTCGTATTTATTACTATTTACACATCTACCAATTGCAGTCAATTAACTGCAATTAACTGTGACAATTGTAAATTCACGTAATCATTTTAATAACCAGTAATCGTAAATGTTAAAGGAAGTTAATATTTGTCGTTATTTACAGTTCTACAGATTGCAGTCATTTAACTTGGGAAATAATGAATTTAAGTAATCATTTGAGTAACCAGTAGTCTTAAATGTTACAGAAAATGAAAGTGGCACCTTCACAGCCCACTGAGCAGTAGACCTTTCATGGTTGCACCTCCCAGCATTAAAATGGTTAATTGTGCCGAAAGTAGAAGTATGGTCTGACTGTACTTTTGTTGGAAACTGAGATAACCTTAAGAGTGGGAGCAGGACCATCCAATCTTTCAGTGGGTCAAACTAAACCAAAAGGCTGTAAACTATTTATTCCATGTATGTTTTCTTAGCCTACTATTTAAAGACAAGGAAAATTACCATGTTCGAAATCAATTTTCTCAAAACAAAAACAAAAATACAGTGAAATTATGCCATACTTTTTTTTCATGGACACAGTTACCAGTTCGACTAGAAGGGTCATCGCCTTGAACAGTCTCCATTGTTACCGGCCCTGCCTACTCATCCCTATTCCACGTTCATTAGCGTGTGGTTCCATCATACCTACATTACCGTGAGCACACGCCACATCAATAACCGCCTCATCTACGTATCCTTTCTTAACCCTCTCACCACCACACAACACCTACTTACACACACACACACACACACACACACACACATACACACATTAGCGAGAGTCCCCAGGGACCCCCATCATAGTCCCCTCCTGCAGAAGATGAACGATCTGAGACAAGCGCTTATGATGGCCGATTAGGGTTAATGGACGCCGCTAGATAACAAGTGCATGGCAACGCGCTCACCCCCTGGTAATCATCTCTTACCTTTCCGCTGACGGATCAGTCGGTCAGCTTAAGGGGCCTTCCATTGAGTACGTACTCTCAGTTGGGCATCATATAATAATGGAGCTTGGGCCCAACTTTGTTCCCGCAAAGGCTTTTTTACTACGCAACGTAGAGAAATGAAATTTGGCACATGTATGTAAAATTTATTAAGCCTGTACGTGTCGAGCTCATTTTTTCCCGAAACTCTTTACTTTTCCCAGAAATTCAGTTATAATTATCAGTTATCAATTCATGATTGCGAATACGACGTGATAATGTACTTCCGTCAATATCGTCATTTCCGCCTCTTACCGGAAATGTAAACTCTCGAACTTGAGGTTCGCTTGAGATCCAACCACGCCAAGAAAATTTTGATACCAAGTATAATGTTATACAGATGAGGTGAGTGCCATTCATTCATACCAAGAAAACTGTGTAGAAACATTTATAGTGTGCTTCAAGCTCGAAATGAAATATTTTATTATAGATCTCGGAGTGTCAGTCATGCCAAGAAAACTTTGTCGAAAGGCTAGGCCTCTCACGCCTCGAACTCTAGAGCTAATGCTTAAAGAAAGGAAAATGTAATAATAATATATAAAAAAAGAATCACGGGATTTTGAACAAGATCTACTGCCGCTCACACAGCTCGGATTTGCGTGAAATTTTACATGTGCCTGCCCTGCAAAAGGTTCTTTTTTAGATTTTGAGTCTTGAAAAGGTGGGGAAGTATTTTTTGAGTTTGCTTTATGCCGCTAATTGTCTACTTTTGATCCTCCATTTTTTACGAACACATGAGCCCATGACGTCATCATTTCCTGAAAATTCTCCTATCTATCTATTAATAGCCAATTTTTTTTTGTGGATGACCCAAAGTGTCTCGACATCAATGAATGTCTTTGTGCTGATTCCTGTCGGTCTGGAATGCTGTGCTTAACCATTCGAAGAATGGAGCAATTACTAGTAATACTAATGAAGCTCAACCGTCAGGACCTCAAATCCCTGCGGGGCCCTGAAGAAACTTTTTTCAGCGAGT
>OZ007578.1:9864982-9987482 GCA_963931925.1 Onchidella celtica | reverse complement strand
CTCAAAATGCACGTCTTCGTTACCAATAGGCTCGAAACTTTGGTGAAACTTGGCATGAAGAAGTGAAACAATGATGGTTAGGGATTAAGCAGACTATATCATAACAACATCCAGGAATAACTCGCATAGTGCGCAAATAATTAAACCATTAGCTCGCCAGAGGGTTTAGGGGAAGAATGTTGTCACAGGGATGTACGTTGTCATGATTCGGATGTTGTTAGAACTCACGCAGACTCACGCAGAGAGTGAGTTGTGTTTTTACCAGGGCCATGAGAAATTGACTGGTGGCCTTGAACGGTCCTCGCGAATTATAGTTGGTGAGTAAATAAATGTAAAGTTAAACTGTTAGATTCACGCTTGTCGGTTTTAATGTTCGTGATTAATAAGTAATGGAGTAGGGGTGAAACAAGGTGGGGATAGTTGACATTGTTAAGTATGACTAGACAAGTTTTTGCACGTTAACTGGCTGGTAGAATAGTGCAGACGTATTACTACAATTAAAATGGTGGGAGGTTTCGGCCAATGAGATTGCTGAACTAATTGGGCCAGCGGACAAGCACTGCTGGGTAGTTGGATAGTATAAAACATCGTGTAACGTTCAGATTCATTGAATACAGACGAGCAGAAACATCGTGTCGTGAAGTATCTCCGGTTGGCCAGTACCTGACCTGTGTGATTTTCTAGACTAGAAGTCCTTGCTAATCGGACTGACTGAGCTCTAGAAAGAAAGGTCTGAGTGGGCTGACCTTTAAAAGCCCACGCTGCGCTCTTTTGATGTTCGCGCCTACCAGTAGGCGTGACCAACGGTAACATATCTTATTTGTCTAAGCATAATAGAAGTTCAGAGATAGAGAGAGAACCACAGCCTCATAGGAAGTCTAAGGAAACCCCAGCTGGCACTCGACGAACGAGTGGCCCGTATTATAGATCTATCTCCATAGTATGATTGAAGTAATATAGCACATTGTTGATGAATTGAATAGTGATTGTGCATATATATATATATAGTTTTTTGCAACTGCTTAATTACCTACAAGCCGAAGTGTGCTTCTGTAGGCTTTGAACGTACTGGGCTCTCCTAACATTCAAGCCCATATGAATTAGGGAGAGTTTGCCTGGCGACTGGCCAGTGGCGACTCAACTGTCACTTTAGATTGATATCTAGTTTCGTATAATATACCCATTTGCTATTGATTGCAGTACATCCAATAAGGAACCATAGTGACATGAATATCATAGATTAAGTTAGTAATTAGAATTTATTGCCTTGAATATACCTCTATTGTCTTTTGTTTTGTTTATTAATATTTAAATAATAAGATGGCCTGACCGGCCTGACATAATAATATATAGATCCTCTAGTTATTTAATACTTTTCTTGTGTGGTTGTGTCCGAGTGTGAGTTAGCTGCCTCTCGTGCAATCATAACATCCCCAAGACCCTAACTCTGCTCGTGACATACGTCCTCCATGTTTTTACGCTAAGGGTACGTTTTTTAAGCCGTTGGTGACTCCAGAGCAAGAGAGCTCCTCCCAAAATACTCCTAGCAACAGCCTTATTTAAGTATGATTAATTATTTTTTTCAGATTTTCTGTTTGTTTTAGTCCTGTTTTTTGGTTGAAAGGATAGGGGGCATGCGGGTAGATATACGATAAGATTTAGGGTTCGGGATGAGGACGGGATAGTACCAATACGTACGTGCCCCTAGCACAAAACGCTTGAGGTGTGTACGTGAAAACCCCCCTTCATTACCTATAGACTAGAAAACTTCGTGAAATATGGCATAAAGAAATGAAATATGGCTGCGCACCAAAAATATTATATTATAAGAGCAAATAATTAGTCACAACCGAGGGGGCATCGGCAAAATGCGCTAATAATTGAACCATTAGCTCGCGAGTGGATTTGAGGGAATAGGGATGAACAGGGCACACTCACTATATACGGATTCACTGAATGAAATTCTCAGTACGCATTGCGTCTTGCCATGCAGCTGTGAAATAATTATAGTATGTGCATTCTGCTCTCCTCTGTAAACTCCATTTTTCACACTATTAATCCCTCTTATCTCAAGTTCATATGGACGAGTTTCGTGTTAGTCAGTATAGATTGTACTCTTAGAAGTTCATTAACAAATCCCGGGACGTACAAGGATATTCCTCTACATCGTCCACACTTCAATTTTATCGCAGTTGACGATAATGACGATAAGGCCATCAGAATGGAGGACGATGACGATGGTGGTGATGTTGCTTGTGCAAGCGCTCGTACTGTCGACGTCTGGCATGCCCGTCACCCCGCCTACGGCTTCGCTTACTAAAACAAGATCTACAAAGCCGACAACAACAACATCCACAACAACAACAACTTCTACCACTACAACACCGACGACAACAACAACTACCACACCAACGACAACAACATCTACTACTACTACTACTACTACACCAACAACAACTACAACAACATCTACCACTACAACACCGACAACAACAAGAACTACCACACCAACGACAACAACATCTACTACTACTACCTCTCCAACATCAACTACTACAACACCAGCAACAACTACTACAATGCCAGCAACATCGACGACATCGACCATGACGACAACAACACGCTCCGTACCCTGGGCCATGAAACCAGCGGCACCACCATCACCCAGTCCTGACACGTCCACAGATGAGGAGAAGGATGATCAATCTATGATGGAATTTCAATTTCCAATGCACCAGTCACCGATTAAGGAATTTCCCCCTACAACAACGACATCAACAGCGGCAAAAATGAGGAGAACATCACCTTTTTCCATGGCAAAACAGTCCAGGTCACCGAAGATAGCATTCATACGGTCAACCAACAATGATGGACCTTTGACTGAACAGTCACAGGCAAGTTTAACGCCGTCTACAACCAGGACCACCACTACAACGACGACAAAGAAAGAGATACCTTTCACCATCCCAGGGGTTATCTTGAAACAACGAGTACCAGGTGAACACCCTGTGTCTAGAGTTGCCATAATGACGACAACGCCATCAGCAACCACAACTCCTTCCACAACCACTACTACCACGACTAAGGAAGATATACCTTTCACCATCCCAGGGGTTATCTTGAAACAACGAGTACCAGGTGAAGGCCTTGTGTCTAGAGTTGCAATAATGACGACAACGCCATCAGCAACCACGACAACTCCTTCCACAACCACTATCACGACGACTAAGAAAACCTTACGTTTCACCTTCCCACAGGTTATCTTGAAACAACGAGTACTACCAGGAGAATGCCCGATATCTAGAGTTGCGATGATGACAACGACGCCATCGCCAACGACCTCAACCACCCCCACTACTACAACAGCAATAAAATCAACTAGGCCTTTTACACTACCAGAGGTCATTTTGAAAAAGTCTATGGGAAATGAAAAAGATGTGTCCAGTGTACCAGTACTCATTTCAGGATCACCAGCAACAACCACAACCTCTCCCACCATTTCTTCCACGCCGACAACAACTACAAAAACCATACCTAACGTTCGATTGGCCACGTTAAAACGGGAACAAACTATTCCATCTCATATACCTTTCACCTTAAAAACAGCAGTGGAAACAATTAAGAATCAGATGGCTGCAACAACTCGACCCCCGAACACAGCCGAGACGCCAGATTTAGCAGTTCCGCAAACAACTGTGGTAACATCATCCACAAATGACGTTGTATCATCACCAAAGATGATGCCAGATGTACCACCAGCAACAAATGAACCAGGCATGCCAGCAACACTAGCGTCAGCAGTTACAACTGGGAGGTATGGAAAAAAAGGAGAAAAGACAGACATTCCTGGGCCATCAAAAGCTTCGCTACGGCCACAAATATCAACGAGAATGACTACACCAGCAGTACAAATATCACCAAAAATGACAACTAAAATGCCACCAAAAATGACAACTAAAATGCCACCAAAAATGACAACTAAAAGGTCACCAAAAATGACAACTAAAATGTCACCAAAGATGACAACTAAAATGCCACCAAAGATGACAACTAAAATGTCACCAAAGATGACAACTAAAATGCCACTAAAAATGACAACTAAAATGTCACCAAGAATGACAACTAAAATGCCACCAAAAATGACAGCTAAAACGTCACCAAAAATGACTTCTAAAATGGCACCACAAATCTCACATGGAAAGATTATGACTTCTATATCACAGGTGCCATCAGTCAAGACTACATCTCGATCATCACAAATGCCATCAAGCAAGGCAAGTTCAGTGAAATCACAGATGCCATCAACAAAGACGTCTTCTACAAAAGCAGAAAGGTCATCAAGAAAAACTACTCCAGCGTTACCCCAAATGTCTTCAAGAAACACAAAATTTAATTCAAAACAATCACAATTACCAACAGAAACCACAACTCCTGCACAGTCAAAGATGCCGGCAAGAATGACAACTGCACCACCACAAATATCATCAAGAAAGGCAACTCCAAGAAAGACAAATATACCACCGAAAATGACGGCTTCAGAACCACCACGAAAATCATCAAGACAGACAACAACAGTAGTTATGCGATCAAGAAAGACGACTCCCTTACCTCAACAGAAGTCATCCAGAACGGGTACCCCCGTGCCATACGCACTGCCGTCAATGGCAACAACAGAAGCGCCTTCAAAACCCGCAACAACAGCGCCTGTGGCGTCAACTGAGACCTCCAGAGCCTCTACTTTGACCCCAAGAACCACGATAAGGAGATACCTGCCAAATCCTTATGTCCACCCGTATACTTACTTTTATCCGTACCCTTACGTATATCTTTATCCATACCCTTATCTCTATTACTCTCATCCGTTTCATCCCTATCTCTCTTACCTTCACCCTTACCCATACCAAATAGCTAAACCTTCAGGGTTCCCGAAAATTGCTCACCCCGAGCCGAGATCTCTTCCGAAGGCTTTACGCTCCACCACAGAATTTCCTGATGTCATTGTTGAGCGTATTGGGCAAGCCGAGTCCAAAGTTTTCCAGAAGCCCTACCCACACAAAATCCACCACAACAAATTAAAACATCTTCCCCACCATTATGGAGATTTCAACCAGGAGAACTACAAATACTTACGGGGTACTGATTCTGTACTTTATCCAAATACATTTTACCCCGGCAACCAAAAGCCTGATTATTTAGAACATCATGAATATGGAAAACCATACGGACACTTTGGCAAAAATACAGCGGATGCTTCCTTTGGGTCTTATAACAAACAAAGGCATCGCTTACAACCGCAACAACCATACGAGGAAAAGCCCTTTTATAGACAAATCAAACAACACCAGGCCCATTTTTCGTTGAAACGGAAACCAAAAACATCTCACTTCAAAAAAAACAGATCGAGAGCAGATTTTCTATGGAACGGCATACGGGCCTACAATTGAAAATCCAGTCGGTATCACATTTCGACCTTTGCCCGATGAAATTGGATATTTTGATCTTGCACAAAACATCAACGAAAAGCCGAATGATTTCCTTGATGAACTTGTGTCTGATTATACATTTAAATCCAATCCAAACCCACGCCAGGGAAGACATTCCTATCCTTGGAAGCCAAATCCTAAAAAAAATCTAAAGGCCAACTGGCAAAAACGCGGGCGGGGGTTCCTTTCGACCCTACTAGTGTAGCTGTCATTAACAATGAAAAGTTTACCCGGGGAAACCCTCTAGTGAAAAAGATTATGTGCTAATTAATGTAGATACAGGGAGCTATTTTGAAGAACCGTGTCGGGGTCCAAAGTACTCCAAGTCACAAGAATTTCATTTCCCTCGGAACTTTGTCTCTAGTGATATTCCTTCTGAGCTGGGCAACAGAAATGAGGCCGATTCTCAACAAAGACTCTCCACATCTGCATTGAAAAAGATTATTTTATAGGACAAAGTCATGTTTCTGTCTGTTGGTGATGGAATGTTAAATACAAATAATGATTGGTTGAATAAACATTGTGCAAAATTCAAGTTAATAAATTGTATTTTTTACTGTGATGGCAGAGTTATAATCCAGTAATGAATATTCTCTTGTGATATCTCGGTATCTTAAATTGCATAACAATACCACCGACACACACAGGCAATAGTATGAAAACGACTGACTCAAAATATCCTATCGTAATTTATTGTGAAAGGCCTTTGCTTCAGTGACGAGTTACTCAAAGTATCGATTTTTTTGCATTATTTGTTATGCTGTTATTCATGGTGTTTAAAGGTATTATACGGATCTCCTTTCAGTGTGAGAAAATAATGTCGGGTTTAATCAATGGCGTAAACACGTTGGGCAGTGGGGGAGAGGGGTGCACAGTCTTGGCGCCAAATTTAGACTGAACTTTCTTGTATGCGTATTCAGCCAGAAATGTACAGATCAAAGATCTCAAGTGGCCCCTTCTTCTCTTCTTTAACTTTGTCCCGAGCTATATTTTGCCATCCTTAGTTAAGCCTCTCTGTATCAAATCCACTTCAGTGATATTTAAATACTGATTTATAGTCCACCAGCGATTTTGTTCACAGTACCTTCCCTGGTGAGCCTCTGAGATGAAGCTCCTCGTGTCGCTACTGTTGGTGACCATCGCAGTTATATCTATCGTCTCTGCTGCGGCTGCTGAAACAAGCCTTGGTCCTGGGGATGATCAGACAACCCTCAGCTCTTCTGCGCCACCAATCGTGAACATTGGTGAGGCTGAGCGTGGTACCAACAGAACGGATGAGCAGCAACAAGGTCAAGGTGTGGATCAAGATCAGGGTCAACACGACCTCCCGGCAACAGAAAAAGCCCCTGCAGGTGGTATACTGGAACTTTTGGATGTTTTCATTGAGTACATAACAGGCCCAACCTCTGTGCCTCTTCCAGATAACATAACAACATCCAGACCACAGTGATTGATTCCGTAATTTAGTAACAACTTTGTTGTCTACGTCCCTTCATCGTCCAGAAAAAACAACAACTCATGGTAACTATTTCTGTAATTCGAAACGTCCTCATTAGACATTCCTCTTGTAAAATTGTCATTGATGGTTAGACAAGAATTAACAAATGTTTACAAAATGAATAAATGAAAACAAAGAAAATTAAAGCAGAGTTGCGAAATCGCCCAGACGTTTGTTATAGTTGCTGACTGCATTAGAATTGATCAGAATGGTTCAGACCATATATATATATAGCAATATATATATATATTGTTGTTGTTGTTGTTATTGTTTAATTTTGCGATATAGAAAGAATACACTTTTGCTAGTCACTGCGATGGTTTTCTTGGTTTGAAAAATGTTGTAGTCACTTATTCCCGATGATCTAAACAATTAAGAAGTATGTCAAGACTTATGTTTCTAAGAATTCACCGAACTTTCAGTTTCGAAAATTTTAACTCGTGCTGTATTCTGTCACAACCGAAAATGTTTAATGACTTTAATGAATTGCCTTTAGTGGTCGTGTCCGCTTAAGCTCAGTGACATAGTTATCAAAATCTCACTCGATGTTGTGGGAAAGAAATTAAAAAAATATATCCATCACAGTTTTGTGGTGTATTCTGATTCTGGTTTGCCTCCGAGCGTCGCATGAATGATATTAACAAATAGTGCAGGTCAAATAAAGACCTCATCTAAAGGTATGATGTCACAGACTCATGTTTATTACAATATAATTATGATATATCATGATTGAAAAGTTCTCTTTATGCTTTCTCCGTCTATCGGCTTGACGCGAAGGCAGTTTATTTCTTCACTTTTTTCTTTATCTGTCTGCCTCTGTATTCATTTACAGTTTGTGCATCTGTCCGTCTGTTCTCTTTTCCTTTAACTTTGTCCACTTCAAATTTATCTCTACAAAGGTTGTTTTTTTTTTTCTTGAGCTCTGAAGATACTAAAAATGAATCTTGTTCCAATACTTTGTCAAAGTCTTATGACTGTATTGTTTCATAGCTCTTCATAGATGTAACGACTAATTTTCGTACACCCTCTTCTCATTCCGAGAAGTTCGAATACCTGGCGGTCTGAAGACACTCAAGGAAGCGTTAGTTCGAAGGTACAAGGTGTAATCCCAGGGATCGGTAAATATCCCCAACCCCAGGGTGGTACAAATTCCAGGCGCCGGTGTATAATCCAGTTGGCTCTGTACCCTTGCAGAAACGTCAGTCGGCCCTTGACAGAATAAATGTACCACTATATCAGTCTGTTCTGGGAGTTTCCCTGGCGTCAAACCGGCGCTCATTTGTTCGCAGGGCTTGTTAACACCTTCCAGTTCTTATGAACTCCGTGTTGAGTAAATCTCTGTACAAAAATTGCTCTCCCTGGTTTAGACTGAATGGATGAAACAGACTGTAGGAGAAGATCATGAGACTCATGACCACAGTGGGTGGGGGCTGCCCCCATAGAATGTTAGGAAGTGTAGGGTCCAAATACTTGTTTGACAAGGGAGCCTCCCCCCTCCCCCCTTCCCGAGATGTTTCCTGTAGTTTTCATTCTTTTCAATACAAAAACGTCAGCTGGTATACTGAAATCGTAATCTCCTTACTTAACAGTTATCCTTCAACTTTTAGTTACCAATGGTGTTATAATTATTTGTAGTTATTAAAAGGCTAAACTTTTTTGTCTGTGTTATTCTTTCGTTTCGTCGAAATGTGTGTAGTTTAGAATGAAGTATTATTAATGATACATTATGGAGATCCAACCCAATCATGCTGAATGGCTCTCCTCTGGAGCAAGTGGGAAAATTCTGCTACCTAGGCTCAACCATCAGTGGTAGCACAGACATAACAACTGAAATAAATGCCAGAATAGGAAAGGCGGCCACAGCTTTTGGCAAACTCTCAAAAAGGGTGTGGAACAATAGCAAGCTGACCATCAAAACAAAGGTACTCGTGTACCAAACTTGCGTCCTAAGCACCCTGCTGTATGGCTCAGAGACATGGACCACCTACTCCAAACATGAAAGATCCCTCAACTCCTTCCACCTGCGCTGCCTACGCAAAATTCTCAAGATCAAGTGGCAAGACAGGATCTCAAATATCGAAGTTCTGAGCCGAGCCAACATTCCATCAACTCAGGCTCTCCTAGGCAAAAAAAGACTGCGGTGGCTTGGACATCTCCACCGTATGGAAAATGATCGCATCCCCAGACAAATTCTCTACGGGGAACTTGCTACTGGCAACCGACCCAGAGGTAGGCCACATCTGCGATTCAAAGACACTTGCAAGGTCACGATGAAAGCATTCAACATCGACCCCAATGAATGGGAGAACCTTGCAAGTGATCGAAGCAGATGGAGACAAAAATTGCGCAGTGGCACGCTCGCAATAGACTTCAAGGCAAAAGAAACATACCTGACAAAACGACAGAGGCGGAATGAAAACACTCGCCAAAGTGAACCCAAAAGACTGACCTGCAATCACTGCCATCGCACTCTCGGGTCAAACATTGGTAGAATAAGCCACGAGAGAAGCTGTCAGTCAAAGTGAAAGTGAATATTCTAGCTGCTAAGACCGTCTGTAAAGACGCTAAAGGCCATATATATATGGAGATTATCCACATGATTGGGCGCTTTTGCAGGCAAATTGCCATTTAATGTATGAATCTGACTGGAGGACCGGGGAGATGGCTCTTCTTCTGTCCCATTATCTTATTTCTCCTCTTCGTCTTCATTTATTTTTTCTGAAAATGCATTTGGTTTGTGCAGAATGATAATAATATGCTGTACTCGCTTACTTCCAAATACTGTGCACGTCTTGGAGTTGAGATAGTAGTAATGGTGGTAGTGGTGATGGTATGATGGTTGGTGGTGGTGGGAGTGGTGATGGTGGTGATGTTAGTGGTGATGATGTTGCGATGATGCTGGTGGTGGACACGATAATGATGACAGCAGTGATGATGGTGGTCTAACAACGGTGGGGGACATGTCGACAATGATCGTGATAATGGTAGTGATAATAATGGTGTCATTGGAATTGCTGCTGGTGATGATGGTGGTGGTAGTTGTAAGGATGGCAGTGGTGATGGTGTTAATGGTGTTAAAGTTGACGACAGGTATTGGAATATCTGTGAGAAAAAGAAAAACATAATACATTCACAAACGAAGGCAATGGAGAAAGGCAAAATAGAAAAAAAAAAAAAAGAAAGAAAAAAAATGCCAATGCAGGAGAAAACAAGTTTCAAGTTTCAAGTTTAGTTTATTATAGGCCTGGCGGCCAATTCAAAAACACACAAGAATCATGTGAACAATCTTAGAAAACATTAAACAAACAAACAAACAGACAAACTAAGAAAGAAAAAGAAAGTATAAAAGAAAGAAAGAAAGAAAAAGAAAGTATAAAAGAAAGAAAGAAAGAAAAAGAAAGTATAAAAGAAAGAAAGAAAGAAAAAGAAAGTATAAAAGAAAGAAAGAAAGAAAAAGAAAGTATAAAAGAAAGAAAGAAAGAAAAATGCCAATGCAAGAGAAAAAAAAACTAAAACAAAGCAAAAACAAAACAAAACTGAACCAAATCACAAAACAGAACAGATAATTACTTGCAAAGACGCTAATATTTATTCCCAAGGCAAAATATTTGGAAAACACTTCGTTAACTGATGCCAAAGGTGTATCTCTTAACACTCAAAGGGGAAATTCCACTCTCATATCATGATCATTGAAGGTAACAGATATAATGGAAAAAAGCTCAACTGAATTTGGGCGAAGCCAAATTTGTAAGTTTTTCTATTGCCTGGCAACAGCGGCCATATTTGTAAAAACACCGGAAACAGTAGGGGCGAGCGCTTAAGACGTCAGTAATCATTATCTTTGAGTCTGTTCGGGGAATCCAGGTGATCGACGAAGACAAGATAAGGAAGATAAGCTTACTGCCCACGCCTGCGAGCAAATTGACTGTGATTTTACAGGGTGTTCCTGCGGATTCAACCAGACTACGGTTGGTTTCGAACAGGGAAGCTCAATCGCAGGTCTTCGGGAGATCTCCCGGTAGGTAATGGCATTCTAGACATCCTTTCCCCTTTCTCTCTCCCTCTTCTCTCTGTCTCTTGTTCTCTCTCTCTCTCTCTTTCTGTCCGTGTGGTTTTTGTTTCTCTCCCTTTAGTCTCTTAATGTCTCTGTCTCACTCTCCCTCTCTCTCTTTTTTTCTCGCTCTCGGTGAGTGTATGTATGTATGTGCGTGTGTGTCGGAGGGGGGTATTACTCTTCCTCGCTTGTCTCTAGATCGCTGTCTGTCTGTCTGTCTGCCTCTCTCTCTCTTTCTCTCTCTCTCTCTCTCTCTCTGTCTCTGTCTCTGTCTCTCTCTCTCTCTTTCTCTCTCTCTTTCTCTCTCTCTCTCTCTCTCTCTCTCTCTCTCTCTCTCTCTCTCTCTCTCTCTCTCTGTCTCTCTCTCGCTGTCTCTGTGTTTCTCCCTCTCCACTCTCTTCCGGTCTGTGTGTGTACGTTTGTCTTCCTCTCTTTTCTCGGAGCCTTTAGCTCAATCTGTCCGTCCGTCTGTAGGAATAAAAAATAAATAAGTAAATAAATATTCATGTATGCTGTACAAGTCCATTTGAACTTTTGCAAAGTACAAATCATTTTCATTAGCTGAAAAAAAAAAGATTTTTTATACAAAAATGCTTTTACATTAAAAAACAACAACAACAACAAATTTCACTGAAATAATGAACAAAGACAGTTCGGTGCAAATTTAGTGTTTAACACTGAAAACCCGCACATGCTTTCACTTGTTCACTTTGTTTCTCTCCAGCTACAAACCTTGCACGTACGCACACGAGCCCATCGTCAACTTAATCTCTCATGCACCCAAACAGACGCTCATTTACGCATTAGGCTCGGTGTTCATGTGTACGGAAACGGAAACGGCAAAAAGCCCATTTCCGTACATATGAAAATATTCTTTCTATTTCTCAAATGAACGGTTTTGGACGTTGCCGTTGCCGCTTCGGTTTCCGTGCACTAGAAAACCCAGCTTAAGCCGTGTCAAGTGTCCACTCAATATTTCAAAAACAAATATATCCACTGCAGAGTATTTTCCAAAATGTTTTGTAACATTCGGGACTGTTAAAGTAAGGGGGAAAATGTGTCTATTTTCCACACGACCATTCATCGAGCACTAACCAGAGCAAAACCTAAGGCATTGCTCTGCTATCGATGGCGAAACATTTTGGCCTCCCATTGAAAATAAAATTTTAAAAAAGGCTCATGAAGCCAAAGCCGTCTTGACGCAGGGAACAGTAGGTAGTTGCCCAAGGGCCCCCAAGGTTTAGAGGGTCCCATGCATGCAAATTTCTTAGTAGTTGCATAGGGGGCCCGTTAGTAGTTGCATAGGGGTCCGTTAGTAGTTGCATAGGGGGCCCGTTAGTAGTTGCATAGGGGGCCCGTTAGTAGTTGCATAGGGGGCGGGCCGCAGACTATTCCTTGCCCAAAGCCCCATACTGAGGTGAAGAGGGCCCTGTATACAGTATCAACGGGAATTGAAATCAGTAACCATTTATTTCGATCACCGAAACCAACAATACAATTTTCTTTGTCTCCTTTACATAGAAGCTTCATCCAGACTACAAAGCATAGATAGCGATGAGCGCGACACTATGGTGTCTCATTCCCAGGATATTATTGTCTTGACGTGACACCGGTGTTTGACGTATTGCGGTGCACACGAAGTTTTATTCCTCCCAGTTTTGTTTTGACCGGTCCCACGGTCTAGTTGGGTTATGGTGTCATAGTGACGTGCACGCTTTCTCTTGTTATGACATTCGTCCCATTGTTGTGCCACGCCAGTACATGTTGGAAGTATATTATGTGAAATTACGTATATTATAAGCACTGCAAACTTTAAAATAAACCTAAGCCCAAAGTAATGTACAGAAAAAAAAAAAAAAACATATTGGCGTACGCAGAACGGGCCCTTTAATGTTGTTTTTATTTGTAAGAGCATAATTAAGAGTAATGATATCGATGATGATAATAATTATGTATAATCAGTAGAACAATGCGTTGATGAGAAGGGAGGTACTGATATTAAAAGTGAATGAAATAAGCACATTGTCGTCAGTGGCAAAGATTTTTTTTTTTTTTGGCATTGTTTATTTAGGAACCTTTTCAATATGACAAGGTTGTATAGGCAGGCCTCCCCTCCCCGTCAGCCCACTAGTAAGTGAGTGTTTAAACGCATATTGACAAGATTAGTGAGATCCCACCCCACCCCCCCCACCCCCACCCCCACCCCAGCAAGATTACAACTTGGAACCTCTTGTGTGTGTGTGTTGGAGGGAGGTATTCCTCCTCCTCGCTTGTCTGTAGATCGCAGTCTGTCTGTCTGCCTCTCTCTCTCTCTCTCTCTCTCTCTTTCACTCTCTCTCTCTCTCTCTCTCTCACTGTCTCTGTGTTTGTCTCTCTCCACTACCTTCCGGTCTGTGTGTGTACGTTTGCCTTCCTCTCTTTTTAAGAGCTCTCATCAATGGACCACTGCAGCGGCACTGGTCAGTTTAACAATTATACGTCATCATAATTGCGTCAGTTCTAATTCGTATGACAGGAATCATGGCCACTCTGCCAAAAAAAAAAAAAAGAAGAGAAGAAATGTGGGAGGAAGGGGTGGGGGGTGTGGGTGGGGGGGGGGACATACAGGGAATAGTGACATTCCAATGTGGGTGGGTGATGAGCTTTTCAGCTGGTAGGGTCTCCTGCGGTCCTGTCCTTCTGTTAGTGTTACATTCTGTCTTTCCTCTTGCTTTTCCCTAGCACCATGTGTGACCGATAACGTTGGACGTTCCAAACACAAACTCACTCTCAAACAGACATTTCCTGCTGTTCAAGGCACCCAAGAAACGAAACGGATTATCGTCACGTACCCGTTTCGGGGTAAGATAAGTTTGTATACAACTGTGAAGTTTTCTGGACAAAAATAAAAACACAGGCAATTTGACCCGTTTTATAATCTCTGGAAATTTATGTAGGGACATTCTACTTTATATGCAAGGGATTGAATTATTTGTAGGTCTCCATGTGCAGGTGTGATAAATCTAAGATGACCAAAATGAAATATTGCTGGCAGCTAGAGTTATAAATAGAATAAAAAGAAAGAGAAAGAAGGAAAGAAAGATGATACAATCACAAAGAGGATTGAAATTGGTCACGGTTTTATTTCCAGATTTCTCTTTCTTCCAATGAATTACTTTGCGCCTCCCCCCCCCCCCCGAACCCCCACCCACCCACCTCCCTTACACCCACCCACCCACCTCCTTTCCTCCCCTTTTTCAACTGAGGCATCATTCCGTGCTGCAGTAATTTCTGTCTTTCTGTAAACTCTTGGTCCTCGCACAGAGTAAGTCGTCGTTCATGTTCAACCGATTTCAAAGGGAAACAACTAAAAGAAATGTTACGGCTTGAAAATTTTACTTTTACGATGAACAGAAGTTGTCTATCCTGCATAATAATTGTTGAGGTGCTGGCTTTCATTTGGTGAAGTATCGCTTTGAAATAAAGAATTGTAACTGTCTTTCTCATCATTAGTGTTATCGTTCTCATAATTCCTATATTCTACAGCCGGTAGGGAACATACTGGTAATACATTTTAATAACGGAAGAAACATGGCTCGCCTTCCGACGATTCGAACACAGGCCTGTCACCATCCAAGTTGGTAATGTAGAAAAGCTTTGGCCAATACACCACATGAAGTCTAACCCTTCAAAACTCAGATTTTAACTCTGAATCCCTAATAAGGCGTTCTCAGACATTCTTCAAGTTAAAATACACCTGCCCCCCTCCCCCCTCCCACAAGCCAGGTGAGCAGGGATGGCCATGCTGGATTGTTTTTTTAATTGCATCCCTGAAAAGTGGCAAGATTAATTTTCAGTATTGAAAAAAAATGATTTCATGCTTCGATTTCTATACAGCTCTGCCTGTAGATGTGAGAACGTATTTCGAGGAAATAAAGTGATCCGTTTTTTGTTGTCTTTTTGTTGTTGTTGTTGTTGTTGTTGCTGTTGTTGTTTTTCATATATACGAGGTATCTTTGAGAGAAATACATTATTGACTTTTTATGTATGGTCAGTGTACTAAATGAAGAATTTAGTCAAATTTTGCATTTTCAAACCACCCCAGAAAAGACAACATACCCATAATATGCGAAGAGGCCTCACGTTGTCCCAGTATATTAATTATTATTGCAAAGTGCAGCTGGTCCAAATGACATAGAAATCCATTGAAACTGAGACAAATTATTTAAACAATAATTCACAGAACTGACAAGTGAAGAAAACGTCAACAACAACAACAACAACAACAAGAAAAAAAACTAGAAAGAGTTCACTGTAAACTGGCACACCTTACAACGAGCAATCGAGGGCGAATACCCATATAAATAAAAAAAATAAACTTATATTATTAAGAAAGAAGAAAAAGTCCGAGTTTTAACAAGACCCACCATCGTTCCCACTGTTAGGATTTGCACGAAATTTTAAAGATACCTTCATTTTGATCTGCGGAAGGTCTTTTTTTTTTTTCATGTAAAGACTTAAAATTGTGGAACCCGGAGGAGTATTTTTTTGTTTGCTTTGTGTCGCTGATTTCGCCCCCCCCCCCGCCCCCCCGACCCCCATCTTTTTTTTTCCACGAACGCCTGAGCTATTAACGTCATCACTTCCTGTGATCTGTTCACTATTAAACAAACTGTTCAGTGCGCAGATCGTTGTCATTTCATGACAGCCTTCGTCTCGGACACTGCACTGACGGGGTGCATAGGACATTAATGCCCACTGAGAATGCTGTAGTAAGATTTAATCTAAAAACAAACAAACAAGAACATCAATATAATAAAACTAAAGGATCCGGCAAGATGAGGCAGATCCACTGCAATCACCCAGAGCTGAAACTAGTGAACAGGTAACGCCGGGTATCTCGGCTAATAACTAAATCAATCAATAAATAAATAAACAAACAAATAAATAAATAAAAATGCAGACAAACCAAAACAAACAAACTGACAAATGTACACACACAACGGTGAATGATGCTGAATGCCGCCGGCGTCACGATTTTATTATTAACAGACTGGGTTTTTTGTTTCATGTATTTACGCGAGGTTGCTGAATGTTTTGGAAACGCTGAGCTTCTGGTTTCCCCAAACACGACTGGCACTCGAGTAATGTAGCGCGCAAGGCTCGTTCGGCTCATTTGTTTTCTAATACTTTGACAGGCCAAACTGACGTTTCTCTTAGTGAAATTACCAGCCATCACAAGCTTTGAAAAAAAGGCAGGAGAGGAGTTGGTGGATTTTAGAATGAAGAGAACTGGGACATTTTCTTTTAGGGGTCGGGTTTGGGAGGGGGGGGGGGTGAGCGTGAGGGTTTTGGGGAAAGAGGGGGGGGGGGATATATAGATGGCTGAGGTGGAGATTGCGAATGAAAGCATGCGGTTTTTTTTTTTTTTGGTTCCCTGAAATCCTGTTTTAGCATTATTTTTAATTTTATTTAATAATAGTAATAATAACGGTAGAGCACGTGTAAATAGCGCCTGTCTCCATACAGTGGACCTCAAGTGCTTTACAGTGAAATATATAAAATTTCTTCCCCACCCACCCCCACCTTCTCTCTCTCTCTCTCTCTCTCTCTCTCTCTCTCTATCTATCTCTCTCTCTCTCTCTCTCTCTCTCTCTCTCTCTCTCTCGCTCTCTCTCTCTCTTTCTCTCTCTCTTTCATTTTCAAGCTCACAGTGAGATTTTAAGATTCTTCCAAGTCAAGGCGAACCAATTTGAGCTTCTTGAGATAATTATTTCAGCACTCATGGTTGATTTCAGTGACAGCGGTACAAACCGAGCATCACCTACAAATTTTTAAAACTGAAATTAAAACGGCCGAACTCGGTCAGTGTCGGCCTTCGGTGCTGTGGGATACAATAGTTTTAATCGTTGCTGTGTTCTCAGTGAAACCTCTGCAAATGTTATGTTAGATGTATGTTGCAAATGTGCCAAGACTAGCGCTGCAGGCTTCTTGGGAGCAATTGATCCAAATGGCTATATACCGACCCTGACTTAGGATCTAAATCTAAATGATGCCAGCATGGCCACAAAACAACAGAAAACAGCAAACATTTCTATCAGAAAATAAAATTCGTCTCAATAGGTAGTGTATTTTATTCACTAGCCGACCCCGCAAGATAAATCTTGCAGAGTCTTTGTAGGAAGAACAACCGCATATCTAGATCTAGGCCACACTAAAAGCAGCATTTGGATTCGATGCAATGACCAATAGAACTTACGTTGGAATACACAGATGTGATTACTTTGATTTTGGACCACCGGTGTGGAAAGAGAGGTCAAATACGAAATTTCCCGTCACACTTTTCGGTTCTATCAGGTGAAAATGCGTCTCTGTTTTTGCGGCTCAAAAATTGTTAATATAAATAATAGTAAATACTGGTTTTTGTTCAAAATGAATGTGTCCACGTAACTCTTCGTAAAACTTGATGCAGTACACCAAGTTTTATAATTTTTAATGGCGTGGTCGCGAAGTTCTAGCTGCTTACAGGTTCACCCTCTAGCTTAATTACAGTAAAGATGTGTCATAGGCAACTGACATGTTAACAGAATTTTAAGAGTATGTCTTTACCACAGCATATACTTTTAGAAACGCGATGTTTGCCTATAAAGTGTTTTGTACTTATAAGATCTAGCCTGTGAGTGAAAAGGAAGACAGAACAAAATGACATGCTCGTGCTGCACTCATGACTCTCAATTTCTGACCGAAGATCCTAGCCACCACAAGCTTTTTCAACAGTCTCCCAGACAACTATCAAGTTTATTAGAGGTCCACCCACCACGCCTATGGAAGAATTTGAGGAAAAGAGACAAATGATACATGTGAGTTCACTAAATACCACACTCTAATCTCGTCTCTGGATACCCTCCACTCACCAACAAAGCAGTATGAGAAGTGTTTTTAGCGCTTAAGTGTCGTTGAACGCGTCCACCCAAAAGAGTTGTAGAGAAACCGCCATGAACATGAGAAAATGCTAAAATAAGAAAATTGTGGAAAGACACTGGAAAAGACAAGGGGAGAAAAACACTAAAGGGGAGAGCAGCTGTTGATCAAGGGCAGATAAATGCGGTACTTTTACAGCGATTTCAACTCTTGCGCCCGGGCGAGTAAACAAACAGCCCAGAGCGAGAACGGAGTCTGTCAGTAACGGTTCCTGGGATGTGGACAGAAAATCAGACAGTACGTTTCTGGCCAGTCACTTGATAAAATCTTTCTACCACCTACCTCCAACCCCACCTCACTCTCCCCACCCCTTAAAAGGTCACACACAAAAAAAAGAGAGAGAATTTGATTGGCATCAGCTAGCAAGTGTCGAAAATTGGGTAACGGAAAACCCAATTTTACATCGAAAACAACGATTTCCTTGAAATAATAATAATAATAAAAAAGTTAAAATATAGCTGAATTTGCTCACTTTTAATCATCAGTCCGTGATCAATCAGTCAATCAATCAATCAATCTAATCAATCAGTCAGACATATTCACATGAACAAGACTCGAGTTACAAATGCAGGAGTATTATGGACGAACAGGTGAAAACACTGACCCTCGTGAGATCTGAACCAAGAGAGGATTTGTCAAGTCTGATTCACAGTAAATCCAATGTTTTCATGAAATTCGGATGAGTCAATTTCTGCGAAGTCCTGCAAATAAGTGGGAGATTAAAACTGATCTAACCAACAATTCGAAAGCTGCCTATAGGGCTGGGAGTTCACGTGACGGTGTCTTCGTGGGTACTTTGAAAATCCCAACAATTTTACCATGATACCAAAGTAGATAGAAATCCACATAACATCGAGTATTTGCCACATTGTTGAATGAGCATTTTTGCCTTTTCGAGAAAATGAGGATTAAAGTTTGGTCGGCAAAATGACTGAAACGCATGCAACATTACTCCACAAACACCTATATCTCAAAAAATCTTTGACCAATTGGAATGAAACTTTTATACATAATGAAATTAGGAGTGAGAGAACCACCTTGATAATAAAACATCAAAATCGGCAAAATGTCACATAAAACAATAAAAGTATGGCAAATACCCCTCGATATATCACAATGAGCCAACTGGCTTGCTGGAGAGTTTTAATACAGGTTATAATGTGACAAAAAACAACAACAAACAAACAAATGAATGAACAAACAAACAAATGAATGAACAAACAAAGAAAAATACAAACAAACAAACAAATGAACGAGCAATCAAACGACCCCCGTGCATATACCGTGATTCACTCCGGAGCTTTGCAAAAACATGTACATGTAGTATGTTTATAATAGTTATATATATAATTTTTCGTTCAAACCAAAATGTAACTTTGCTCCGGGTAACGCCTTGATCCTCAAGAGATAATACTTTATTGCTAAATCCTTGTTGAATATGACTGAGGGAAAACAGTGTCAACTAATCAGAAAATTACCGTAATTATGTTTTTGTGATTTGAGAATGATGTCATTAGTAGATTAGGTCTCTTAATGAGCTAGCAGTTCGTGATGAGCAGAAAAAGATAGACGATACATGTAGCCTATGTACTGGTGTACTGGAACAGTTAAGTGCCCTGATTATACAGAAATGCACAAGAAATATCTTTAAATATAACAAAACGTACACACAAAATCATTATAAGGCTGTGAATTCATAAGTCTAACTCACAGAGAGAAGTAAAATTAAAACGAATTTAAATTACTAAACACGTTACCGGCAGTGATTCTAAACGATTCAAGCTTTTTTGTTTTTGTTTTTAGTACACTGCTGAAAGACATAAACTTGAGTGATTGTTATATTTTACATATTTTAGCGGTCTGCCCGAAAATTCTGCTGATTTTCAAAGTAATAGACAGGAAGGATGAAAAGCTCATTAATTTGGCCCCGGGCATTTAAACACTGCCCCATGTTTCACCTGACACCTGAAGTTCGAAAATATTTGTGGTAGCAGCTTTACTTACCATCACGACACGTCGCCATATTGTTTTTTAATGGCGGATAAACAACACTTTTGACATAGCCTGATCCATACGTGTGGGGTTGTTTGGTTGTTTGCATTGTTATTCCAGTCTTTCACCATTCTCTAACGGCAACATGATGCACAATCGTGGAGGGTTTCCTATGAGGAACGTTATCTATGCTGTGTTTTTATTGCTCATTTTCTACATGGTCTACATTTACAATGGTTCTCAAAACCTGTTGCGAGACTCCGAAATGATTGGCGCCCGTTATAAAAAAGAGGTTGAAGAGAGAGTTACAGAAATTCAAGGCGAGTGATATGATCAGATCAGATTATTGGTATGAAGTGTGCAGCCATCGAAGGTGAAAACTAGAATCTAAATTATGTAAATCTAGACTCTACTAGTCCGATAGATCTAATCTAGATCTAGATCTATGTCTATATCTAGATCTAGATCTAGATTTTAGATCTAGAGTCTAGATATAGTCATAGATTATTCCAAATCCAAAATTAAGCTCTGCCCCTGTCTCACTCTCACAATGCTTTAGGCCTAAACATTGCTGTGATACCCTACTGGGTTTCTGCCAAAGAGTAACACCTCACACCTTTTTTGTACCCATTCACTCTTAAAGGGGCATTACTATTATTAGTACTATTACACGTACAGTTGAACCGGATCAGTTTTGGATTTACGTTGGTTGTCAGTCGGCCTGCAGTTGAATTGCACCGTGTAATAAGGAAACCGGACGAAAAATGTGGAAATTCGACCTGGCCGACGGTCATGTCCTGAAAATCAGACGCTTTGGGATCCGGCCGCCTTGCTGGCGTACGTGATCAAATTTCAGAGCCCACGTGACAGCACTTTTCTCTGCCGGCATTAATACAAAGTTATCGAAAACGGCATTTGAGCATAAAAATTATATCAAATCCGGAATCAGTGTATCAAAATTAACAAAAATACTCGCGAGTGACCAATATTATCGCCGCATTATTTATTTTATTTTTTCCATGATATTTTTCACTGTTCATTGTGGAAGTGGGTGTGTTGTTTTTGTCATGACAATGATCACCCTCGTTGCTCTATTGAATGGGGGATGTAATAATAATAATAATAAATGGCATTTATATAGCGCCTAACCCTGTTTCACAGGCTCTAAGCGCTTTACAGAACTTATTTACTACAAATAATATTTAAAGACACACACACACAAACACACATACACATAATATATTTTACAGGCAATCTGGATTCTATGGAGTGAAAAAATGGCTCTTGAGATGTTTCTTAAATGTATTGGGGTTCTCAATTTCTCTGAGAGAAAGAGGCAATGAGTTCCATATTTGGGGGCCACAATATGAGAAGGATCTTTCACCCATAGTTTTCATGGAAACTTTAGGAATTTTCAGCTGTTTGGTGTCTACTGAAGACCGTAGAATGCGAGATGGTGCATAGGGGACCAACAGGTCACACAGATAAGGTGGTGCATTATTGTAGACACATTTGTGACATAGCAATGCCACTTTGTATAGAATACGCT
The DNA here is from genome assembly GCA_963931925.1 of Onchidella celtica. Lineage (NCBI taxonomy): Eukaryota > Metazoa > Mollusca > Gastropoda > Systellommatophora > Onchidiidae > Onchidella > Onchidella celtica. The sequence continues at coordinate 9,965,946 of OZ007578.1, read as the reverse complement.
GTTCAATTGGCAGCCAGTGCAACGAAGCAAGCATTGGCGTAGCTGAATCCCTTCTCTTTTTCCTGAGAATCAAACGAGCAGCGTTGTTCTGTGCAACTTGGAGTTTTTTAAGTTTGTCCATGGAAATTCCTGTTAAAAGTGAGTTACAGTAGTCCAATTTGGATAGAATAAGGGAATTTACCAGAATTTCTGTTGTTTTTGTAGATAAAAGGTTTCTTATTTGGCCAAGTTTCCTTATTTCAAAATAAACATTTTTGAGGAGATGGTTGACCTGTGCTTTCATGGATAAGGTAGAGTCTAAATAAACACCTAGGTTTTTGACTGATTTTGTAAGTGACACATTTTTTCCACTAAGACAAATATTTTTTGTGCTTACGCCTTTGATGCTTCTTGCACTGCCAACCAAAATTGCCTCAGTCTTGTCTTCATTAAGCATCAATTTGTTTTCATTCATCCAATTCTTAACAGATGATAAACATAACAGATCTTCAACAGTATCAGGTGTTGATGAGCCATAAACTTGGGTGTCATCAGAGTAGAAATGATAGCTAAGATGGAATTTAGTAATTTCATGTGCTAGTGGCTGGGTGTAAAGAGTAAATAATATGGGTCCTAGTACCGAGCCCTGTGGTACGCCATGTTTCAAAGTACAGCTTTTGGATGAATTGTTCCCTATTATGATGTATTGCTGTCGATTGTACAGATAGGAAGTTAACCATTTCAATGCTGTTCCTCTAATACCAAAAGTGACCTCAAGCCTTTTGATCAAAATATGATGATCAATCGTGTCGAATGCTGATGATAGATCAAGTAATGTTAAAAGGGCAACGTTCCCATTGTCAGCTTCAATTAGCATATCATTTGTAACTCTTGTAAGTGCTGTTTCTGTGGAATGGTTTTTACGATAGTCTGACTGAAATACCTCTGCTAAGTCATTGATCTGAAAGTGAGTGAGCAATTGTTGAAGGACAGTTTTCTCTAGTATTTTTGATAAAAAAGACAAATTTGAGACTGGTCTATAGTTTTTCAAGGCATTTCTGTCAAGGTTATGCTTCTTAAGCAGTGGTCTTACTAAGGCAGTCTTGAAAAAGTCTGGGACTTCTCCTTTACTCAAGGAATTGTTGAAAATATTTGTGATGGTAGGGATAAGCTCATCAGAGCAAAGAAGCAAGAGAGAGGTTGGGATCGGGTCTAAAGCACAGGGCTTGGCAGGAGCTTTCATAATTAGAGACCTAACATGATCTTCGCTTACAGGTTGGAAGGATTCCAATGTGGGACCAATACATGGGGCAAAATGGTCACAAGTTTTAAAATTATCTAATTCATCTCTAATATTTTGAACTTTGTCTTGAAAAAAGTTGGCAAAAACATCAGGAAGATTTACAGAGTCCATATTGTTAGGTAAAACTGTTTGAGAGGGTGTACCCAAAAGTTCATCACAAATAGTGAAAAGTTATTTGCAAGATTTGGCATTTTCAAACTTGTTACAGTAATAATCTTGCTTTGCTTTCTGAATCACAGTCTTCCAAACATTTCTCTTTTTCTTAAAAATGTATTTATAAACAGTCAGTCTTGACTTAATCCATATCCACTCCGCTTTTCGGACTTCACTCTTAGCTGCCTTGACTTCGATGTTATACCAAGGAGCATGCGGTCGATTAGAGATGTTACGTGTGATGTAAGGGGCATGTTTATCCAAGACTGTAGTGAGTGTTTGGTTCAGCTGACCGATGTCAGTCGATGGTGAGTCTGAGAGAGCGCTGGTGATGTCATTTTTTAGGTTCTCGATGTTGATGTCTTTGGTGTTTCTGGACACGACGACTCGCTTTGTGGTCTTGGGTTTGTTGATGTTTGCTTCAAGAAGTATCATGTGATGGTCAGACATATGTTGGTCTTGTACGTCGACTTGTTGGATGGTGTTGGCGCCCTCTCTGACGATGACCAAGTCCAACGTGTGACCTGCTTGATGCGTTGGTGAAGAAACCAGTTGAGTCATGTTGCAATTTGAGAGAAGGTCTTTCAGTTGATCAACATCAGATGATTTATCGGACTCAAAATGAAAGTTCAAGTCGCCCATGATGACGAGATGGCCTTTAGTTGAGTTTAGTGCTGTTAAGACTGTTGTAAACTCTTCGAGGAATTGTGTGGCTGTTTGTCGATGTTTCCTGGAGTATGGTGGTCGATAAATACACAAAAAGTGAAACATCTTCATCCCGAAATCAATTGTCAGCTCCATTGATTCATAGGTGGTGCAGTCGAAAGACCTTTCTGAAATTAACTTAAGTTTGCTGTCAAGAACTTTTCTATAGATGATAGCTATACCGCCCCCTCTGCGGCCTAGTCTAGGAGATGATTTAAGCAAGTAGTCAGGTGGAGTCAAACTAGTCAGGTGGAGTCAAACATGTATCATGTAGTGTGTAGCCTGGGGAATTATGTATGCATGAATTCTCTGTGGTGCAGGGTTGTGTGATGCTCAGTTTCGCTGTTCTCTCCTCAAACACGGCGATTTCCAGTATGTCTTCATAGTCCAAAGAAACAGTTCTTCAATTTATTGAAATTTATCATTCCACAGAGTGTTTGTGGAAAATTAAATGTAAGGATAAATAGCAATAAATTTTCAAGAGAAAAGGCCTACGAAAAACTCGTCGACATTTGCAAACAATTGGATCCCAATGCGAACAGAGACCCACCGTTTCAACAAAAAAAAAAAAATTAAGAATCTCAGGAGATCTTTCAGAAAAGAACTAAAGAAACAAGAGCAGTCATTTTTGTCAGGTGCTGGAGCTGATGAAATTTACGTACCAAAATTATTTTATTTCAAAAGTCTTCAGAAAAGGTTCTTATCTCCTCCAGTGGATTTGTATGTGAGAACACACTCCTCTTTAACCCTTTCACTGCCGGCTATGTAAACCCCCATATGCCGGGGAGATTTTGGTTATTTTGCTCTAGGGAGATAATAATGCCTATAGCTCAGTTATTATATATTTTAGCAGAACTACAGCAATGCAATTTTACAAGGTTCAAATGGAGACATTTTACTACCATAAAATGCACAGAAGCTGATCCCAAAGTCGATGTGGTGGCATGGGGGTTAATTAGAAGGAAAAAATTATGAAAATTGGCTAGTAACGAAAACTGGAAAATTGCAATTGCAAGTATACAGTTAGTCTAAAAATACAACATGCAATTGCAAGTATACAATTAGTCTAAAAATACAACCAAGCATAAACTTACAACAATGTCAAATTCACTACCAAATAAATCATTATGACTGTCTTCATCATTCATCACCTCATGGAAAACTTCATCTGCTGCCAGTCTAGGACTGTGTCAATGTGTTTTGGCAGCCATGGTCTGTTTCAAGCACAGCACATAAAAAAATTCAATAAAATTCACTGTAAAATTAACAGACGAAAAGGGGCTGCCATTTGCATTGAAAACAAGCAAGGGACATCACTGCAGTTATTTGAATAAGTTTTTACTTGTTTATATCCCATTGACAGTACTGCAAATACAGCACGTCGTAAGCCCAGAATTTCTCGGGGTATAAGCATGGCAAGCATGCTGACCCCGAGAAATTCTCGGGGCAAGGCAGTGGAGGGGTTAAAAGCCAGTCTTTTGACCAAATATGACGTTGTTTTCTTCTCTTGTTTTTCAAAATAACATAAATTGCTACATTATCAAGCGGTTCCTCTGTCACCCATTATGTACATTGATTGCCGTGTGTCTGCTATATATCATAATATGCTCAACACGTGTCTGCTTGTATGTGGACGGCCTGCAGTCGGACCGTAACGTGTAATAGCAAACTTTGTCGTATGGTGGACTGCGGGCCAACTGTCGACTGAAACTGATCCGGTTTGACTGTAAACTATGTGTAATACGCCCTTTAGTCGTTTTGCCCCTGCATTTGCTTCCTCCAAAGATCACTGAAGATTGACTTGACATGACTGTGTCATCAGGGTTTCCTTCTTTCAAGTTTCAGTACTTTCAGTTTCACCATTATTGTGGTATCCTTGACCCTATGGCTTTAAATAAACATGTATGTGGCCAATAAATGGGTTCTCTGAGACTTTAAAAGTAGTTTCTACTGTGACCGAAAGTACTAAATATATAATAGTAGTGTGAGAATATTAAAATTGCATCTGGATCTAGTGTTGGCCAGATCATGAAAGTTCAGCTATCATACATTATAAATACAGCTTTGGAGGCAATGATGTTACCTCATCAGAATAATGTTTGGCGGTAATTGTTATTAGTTATTCTCATGCATAACTGATTCATTTTTGTTTCTTCACAGAAATTGTGAAAGCAAAAGACAAACTCCAGGAAACATGTCAAAATGATAAGGTGTGGCAATGCTGTTTACGCAGATTCCTTTTTCCCAGAGATCATGATTTCAGTTAAACAGTTTTCTGTATCAATGTCAAAGATCCACAATGACTAGATAAGGCTGTAATTTATTAATTAGCTCATTTCACTCATTTTCAACAGTAGTTAGTGTAGGAAACAAGTATTTGTTCAAATTCTATCTTGGTAGGCTTTTGCACTTAGAAACCTCAATAGATTGCTTCTAAAATCTAAGATGTCAAAAGAGGCTGCAAGCATACAGAACAGAAGGAGTACCATATGAGTGTCACAACTTTATTCTGGCAAGGCATGTACTGAATATTAACCACTGTGCTGCACGCTTACCACAAAAACATTAAAAACAACCATCCCGAGGACTAGCTCAGCAGAGAGGCTGTATCCTTGCAACTTTGAAATAACTGTATTGTGTGACTCAAATGGAACTCTTCCTTATATTATAGATCAGTTGGTCAGGTGTTTAAGATATCTAGAATACCAGGCTTGCAATTGGTAACTGAGAGGAATTTAAGAAAAAGTTAAATGTTTCACTGCACAGTTATTCTAGAGAATAAGTGGAGAAGGATGTGAGAGTGACCATTTCGTTTAGGTGTGCTGATTAATCTTCAAGGTCTTTGAGAATTATTGGCAGGCTGTTTGTTATTATTGATCCATGAGAAACGTTTGTTTTTTTTGGAAACAGGTGGAGCTAAATAACAGAATCAAGTCCATCAATCAACAACACAGCATGGTGCAGGTACAATAGTTTGGCATGGTTGTTTTGTAGACCGAACTGTTAAATGTATGCTGACTTGATGTACTGACATACATTGCAAATGACCATTTTAAAAGTGTGCATATGCATTTAATCTCTTTACTTTTAATTTTTAATTCAATTTTTATCTTCCATATCGATTTAATTGTTTGACTGAGTGGTTAAATGTATGCTCATTTGATTGACTGACATACAATGCAAATGTACAATGAGTAAATAAAACAAATGTCTGAAAATTCAAAATGTGTGCGGGGTATAGTTTGTCAGGAAATTGCCTTTTGTATAATTTGTAAGTCTTTAACGCACAGTTTGCTTCGTAACATTGGCAAAGCTCTCGATGTACAACCATGAAGGTTCTCACAGCACGTACTTAGGCGTAAATGATAAGGTGTAATTGTTGCATAAATTTCCAGTCATAAAATATATGATAAGGAGATGAAACACATGCAGTTGTTGTGCTTGAGTTAAAAAATAGACAGGCTGGTTACTTACTGCTTTCCTTATTCGAGAGAACTTTGCATTTTCAGCTGTAAAAGTAAGTTAAATTGTCATAATAAATTGTTCTAACAAATTTATTAAATATTATTCTGGAATTGATTGAAGAATTTTGTATGGCAGCCTAAATCAGATAAATTTGTCCCACATTGAATAAGAGAACATTATAACTAATCATGATTATCCCATGCCAATATTAACCTCTTATCTGTGCTGGAGAGGAGCTCTATTATATGTCCTAAAATCGATAGTGCCAGTGCGCTGTTGACATACACCGTACATTGTAATGTGAACATTCATGAACTTTAAACAATTTTTTCAGCTGTGGCAGGGAAAGACACGTCGTACTGAAGGGATGAAGCACATATTTTATTCCTAGCATAATACATTTTTCGGCCCGTGTTGTCTCTCACTGTGTAATATAAATTTCTTTAATTATATTTATTTCACCTTTGTTGTCCAGAGCCAGTATAAAGAGACCAGTGCTGATTTGTCTAAGATGAAACAGGACATGGAGACACTGAGGCTGGATCATGCCAGGGCTGAGGAAGTCCACAAACTAGAATATCAGAAGATGAAACAAGACAAAGATAATGAAATTACCAGGCTCAAAGGTGTGCATATTTTAATCTTAACCCACAACCCGCGCACTACGCCATAAAGCCCGCTGACTGGTCAGTGACCTAACTCACGGGGAATCTTATCTGGGTCGCACTAACCCTAGTCGATGTGCGGTGTCCACACTACCGCTGTCCGCATGGTTTGGTTTGTATTTTTTCGGTATGAAAATATTTCCTGCTATATCCCTCATCATGCTTGATAATGAATTAACCTGTGAAATCTTTGTCTCTAAGTCTGTAACCAATTATTTGACTTATGATACCAAACTGACAGCTGTAATTATAGTGAGAATGAAGTGTGATAACTTGCCAAGCCCTCAACAAATGGTTTCATCTAGATTGATATAATTATACTAATTAATAAATGTGGTCATTTGGGGCAACGGTCATTTCCAAGCTGGTTTCTGATTGGTTCTTAGTTACATACAGACAACTCTAGATGATGATTAGCTTGTGAGAAAATGAGATAATATTGTAAATTTGTTGAGCAACAGTTTGCATGCCGATGTTACATCTTTTAATAGTGTGGGGAGAGCCTTTGAAAGCTTAGTCTTTGTGAGTCCGGCCAGTGATTCGCTGGTTAACATCTCCTTGTCACAATGCCTTCAACTTAGAAGAGATTCAGTGAGCAATAAGACGGTAGTTAGGTCTCAAAGAAGACAGTGACCTGATGCGTGAAAATATAACTACCGCGCTGCGTGGTCAGCTTGACCTTGCCACATTGATGCGCCCGTGCAGAGTGAACGTCTGGAAGGTAATTGCCGTATTTCAACGCCTCGCGCAGCTTTGGGGTTAAAGACAAACAGGATTCTTCTTTAACTATTCAGTACCCAGTGTTTCATATTTGAAACACATCACTGGTACCCAGGTAGGATTCCATATTTGGAATATATTTTAACTTAGCAGTGAAACTTTTTTTGTGTTATTATTAATGACCATTTTGAAACACAGTTTTCAGGGGTTTCTGTATTTTTGGGCATGCCTATGTACAGCACTGGCCAAAACTTACTTATTGAGTGTACATCCAATTATATTTCACTTTAATGAAGTGTTCATTAAGTCAAATGAAGTTAAATCAAATGTTCAAAATGACCACTTCTTCTCTTTGACAGAGTTGGCACCATTTTGACACAGAAAAGTATGGTTAACTTACTTTTGGCCTGCCTTGTAAAACTTGTATGTCTGGGCTCTAGCTTGTGTCTTATGACTGAGCTTTTAGTTAAGGTGGAACCAGGCAAAAACCATTGACGCATGGAATGAAAGTTTGACAATAAAATTTCTCACTGTGCAGAAGTTGATGATGTGGTTGCACGGAGGCATAAGTGTCTTTGTTCTTTTTGTTTTGACAGTATAGAATTAAAAGATGAGGGTGGAGGAAAAATGTAAGAGAACAGTACAAAATAAAATTTCACATTCTTCCTCATTTCAGATGAACTTGCAGATACCCAGCGCCGCAAATCAGACCTGGCAGCCACTGTGGAGGAGCTGAAGATACAACTTGGGCAGGCAGAGGTTAGTGTTGTGAAAAGTTCACATTCAGAACTTTATTTACATGAGAGTACAGCATGGAAGATATAGCCACTTTGAAATTTTTCTGGGTGCATTTTAAAAATTTATTCATATTACTAAACTCACCAGTGGGTCAGCTTAAAATTGAATATGCCAATACGCCTTTGGGATTCGTGTGAATAGCTCACTCAGTTACATTTCCTGAACTGTGACATGAAGAAATCTATGACTGAAATGAGATAGGGAGTAAAATATTATCTTTTTGTGTGTGTGTGAAGAGATCACAGTCTTAGGTTTGTCCTCACTGATTGCAGGCAGAGAATGTTTACTTGAGTATGGGCTGAATAGGTGGTGATTCTTTGAAGTGTCTGTTTCAATATGTTAGTGTCAGACAGCATGTGCTTTAAATGTTACTTGTTCTCTTTCTCTTGAGGCTGATATCTGTGTCTTGATCGTTTTTTTTAAAAATGTCTGTCTCTTTCTCTCTTGCCATTTTTTTTTCCTTTTCCTCAGTCTTTCGACTGTCATCTTACAAGAAACTCAGGTTTTCTCACTGACTAACTTTTTTCTTGAAGTTAAAAAAATTTCAGCCTGTTCTGGCATGTTGTTTTAGAGCAGTTTATCTCTTATCAACCTTGAGATCCTTAACTCTTTGCTGTTTGCTACTGGTTTTGCCTGGCAAGACACACATAATTGTTATACAATCACATCCTCAGCAGGAAGAAAAGTGTACTGACTGATAAATTATCATAATAGTATCTGAAGTGTGTGTGTCTCTCTTTATTCATTTACTGATCTATACAAAACTGTCATTATACATTATAATATAATATTATATCCATTGATCTAGGGTGGGAAACAAATTATGGTGTTGAACACAACCACACCAAACAGCTTGAATACCACAGAGGTGAAGGTCATTCAGATATAATATCAAATGAGCACTTGTGTTTATTTTGCTTTTCACGTTTTCCTTTGGCCTTTGTTACACCAGTCAGTCTTTGATGAAAGCACAAACAAACCATTCATTTTATAGGGATGGATATCGAGCAGGGGACGGCAACCTTTCAGAGAAGAAGAGCCAATTGTGAGATTTTCTGTAATTTTTTTCGTATTTTAAGACTTTTTTTTTACCCGCAAATTAAAAAATAGAAAGAGCGATGGTGAAAGCTAAAAGAACCGCTGGTTGCCGACCCCTGGCACAGAGCATGGCATTGAGGGGAAGGCATTTTGTGTATTGAAGTATACATCTTTCATACATAAGCATTCTAATTTTAATTTTTAAAAATTTTGTAGGGTACTAGGTTTTTTTTTAAATTTCTTAGCCATTTATATCAGTCATATGGTCAGCTGTTGCCTCTGTTAATGCCATTCCTTCTATGTAATCTTGCAGCAGGTTGTGGGTATCTGCAGTATGACATGAAATAAAACTTGTCTCAAAAACAAGTCAGTTTAACAGTGGTAAAAGGAACACATTAAAACTTTTGCATTCAAGTTTTGGTTTGAGATCAGAAAATATGGATAACACTGTGGATGAAGTAATATGGAATACAATTCTGGGAAAAATAGGACACGGGATCATGTGAAATGTGCTGCGATGAGGGCATAGTTGTGTTTTGTTTTCACTTTTCTTACATTCTGTTTAGAAAGAGAATGAACAAGCTTGCAAACTTCAGTTTCCAATTGTTTTTGCGTTTCATATGTTCTGTTCAAAAAGAGAATTGAAGAGGATAAGTAATCTTACAGTTTCCAAGTTCTTGACAAATCATTTGCATGTTTTTAAATGGTTTTCTATCTTAGTTTAGTTCAGTTGTGGTGCAAGTAGCTAATAATATTAAATGAGCGGAGATTTTTTTTTGTTTTTTTTGAGTTAATAGATACCAATGTTAAGTGCACTGTTGTTGGGTAATGGACTAGTCAATCTTTTGACAACACCTCAATGCACAAAAACTGAAACATCACCTTATGAAATCACCATGCAGAAATATGCGCATGCTTTTGTTTTTAAAATATTTTTTAAAAATTTTATGCATGGTACAGAATACATCCAGACTGATGTTGTCTTTATTTATGGCAATCCTATTAGGATTAATCGATCATTCAGAATTAATTTTGGAAACCTGGCCAACGTCATTAGTGAAGAATAATTAATTGACGACTATTAAAAGATCCATGGCAACCGTCTCTGCTGGTCATGGAGACTTTGGACAAGAAAATTAGAGATATTTACTGAATATTCCTATCCACCTAACTTGGATTTTGGAGAACAACCATCTAGCCGATAAATAGATAACTAGTACACCAGAACAACGCCACAGCCGTGCTGTATTTTAAACAATATTAGGCACTTGAAGTGTTGTATTTTCAATCCTTTAATCTATTTCCGGGAATTTAAACATTGGTGGACAACCTTTAACTACTTTTTTGTGCCTCTTGTTAAAATATTAAAATTGGAGTTAAGTGGATAGAAACTTACAGGAATGACATCCTCATCTTTTCATCAGTTTCATGTTCAGACACAGTTCCTTGGTCTGTTTGCCTACATGAAGCTGATCCAAGATTTTGTTGTTCAGAATTTGCAGGGGTGGAAGTCAGTCTCACTTGTTACAAATAATTATGTCTGTGTGTTCCCCCCCCCCCAACCGCCTTTTTTTTTTCCTCGACTCCCCCACCCCCTTCCCCCAAAAAAACTTCCTCTCCACACCAAGAAGGTCCACTGTCATTGCCAGTCCCCTCCATTTTTATGTCTTTCCCCCCATGAAATTATTAGAATTTCAGGGTTGTCAATTCCAGAGGATTGTAATTAGGCATGCAAACAAAATTTTCATTCTGAATTTTATCCAGGAAGTCCCATTTCTGGTTGTTGGTTTTTTTTAAATTATTATTTTTGAATACCATTGAGAAGAGTACTGGTAAGTTTAGGTTGTTTGTTTGGGTTTGTTAGTTAGTAGACTTAGATCTTTGGAGATGTGGTTTTCAAAGTCAGAAAAGGTGGCCATTGGTTTTTCATTTTCATTGGGTTTTTTTTTTTTTTTTTTTTAACCCATACCCTGCGCGCTACCCGTAAAGCCCGCTGCCCCGTCAGTGACCTTACTCACGGAGAATCTTATCTGGGGTCACTGACCCGTGCCGCTAGACGATGACCACATACGCTGTCCACGTGGTTCGGTTTTTATTGATCGGTATGAAAACATTCGCTGCTATGCCTTATCATGCTTGATAATGAATTAACCAGCAAAACCTTAGTCTGTCAGTCTCTAACCAATGATCTGACTTATGATTCCAAACTGACAGCTGTAGTTTTCGTGAGAACGAAGCATGATAACTAGCCCCGCCCTCCCAAGCCCTACACAAATGGTTTCATCCTGATTGACACATACTAATAAACCAATGTGGGCATTTGGGGCAAAGATTATTTCAGAGCTTGTTTCTGATTGGTTCTTAGATACAGACAACTCCAGATGGTGGTCAGCTTGTGAGAAAATGAGATAATATTGCAAATTTGTTGAGCAACAGTTCGCATGTCGATGTTACATCTTTTGAAAGTGTGGGGAGAGCCTTTGAAAGCTTAGTCTTTGTGATTCCGACCAGTGGTTCGCTGGTTAACATGTCCATGTCACAATGCCTTTGATTTAGAAGAGATACAGTGAACAATAACACGGTGGTTACGTCTCAAAAAGGTCAGTGACCCGACGCCTGAAAATAGGGCTTGCGCGTGGCGCGGTCAGCTTGACCTGGGCGACTTTTGCCGCCCGTGCGGCGTGAGCGCTTGCAAGTCAATACCGACCAGTGCCGCCCCGCGCAGGGTGAGGGTTAATACATGAATATATATATATGTGATTCGACATTTGTGAAATTGATTATACACAAATTGTATTTGTATACATGATTTGTGAGGGTAAGTCACAAGTGTATTGCACTTGGATAAAGGATCTCAATGGTGAAGTTAATAGTTTCACTAGGAGCCATCAGCAAATTGTTCGTTAATGATCCACATTGCTACATGTGATGTTTTTTTGGTTTGTCTGTTTGTTGTTGGTTTTTTTGCCTGATCTTAACTTGGATTTCAAAAGCACCTAGTGTCGGTCCCTGTGCATGTGTATCATGAGATAAAAGCATTATTTTTTTAATGCCCCTGTAAACAGGTCTGTCTGTTCGTATAGTAACAAAACATCTTTTAATTGTAATTTAGATCTCAGCAATTTACTATGTTTTCTTACTGCAGTCGCATGGTAGCTAAAACAGTATGATTTTCACTATGGCTGTTGTTAGTAGTTAGCGGGCCCTGATCTAATTGCGAAGCTGAATAGAGAAAATACTGAGTTGTGTACACTGTTCAGAGACAGCAGTGTTTCTCAGTCTTTTGTGTCCCACCATGATCGGGCAAAGTTACTATACAGTAGGTATCCCTATGCCCAATTCTGAAGTTCCATGCTCCCACCTTGAGAAACACTGAGCTACAGCTTGCTGTGAAATTCTGTGGTCCACTAACAACAGCATTTTTGCTATATATGCCAGTGATTATACCATGCACCTGTGAATAATTTCATCTGTTTTTTGGACAGGATCTCCTCCAAAGTGAAAAAGAGCGAAATCAAATTGTGGAGCACAATATTTTGGCACTACAGGTGTTTCATTACACTGTCTTTCATTTTTTTCATCATGTTATCTTTAACTGGTCATGCCTCTACCTTTTTTGTTGTAAAGCCATTTTCACATGCATAACTGTAACAGCTTTCAGTATTCTTGCACTGGATGAGGGTTTCTGAAACTGCTTTCTGTCATTTTAAACCCCAGATAATAATGACAATCATAAGACTCTTATTAAATGAACAGGAAGAAAGGTGAAAGTAATTTTTCCTAAGCGTTTCTCTGTCTATCCAGGTCAGGCCTACTCTTCTCTTCAAAACTCTTTCTGTGACTATCTATAGAGCCACAAACTAGAATTTAAGTGAATGTTTCAGACAATGAGTATAATTACTGTGTTGGAGAAATATGTCTCTGGTAATAGGAATACTTGTAAAGCAAACTGGGAAATGCATAGCAAATCAGTAAAAGAAAGAAAGAAATGCAAAAAAAAAAAAATTTTAATGTGGCTATTGATAACTCAGAATTTTTAGGGATACTGTAGCAAACTATCACAAATACAAACATCATTGAGCAGGTATAAAAACAAGATTGATTGTGTATCATCCTTCAGGATAGAAGTTATATGTGTTACTACTAATTATGAAATCATTTCCATGGGTTAGCCGCTATGCACTTATTCCTGCAGTCAGTTTTTAATTTGATGAAATTGTTCCCCATTCCACTCCTATCTGGAAGTTGGCGGTCATTTAAAACAAAATTAGCAATCCACATGGTTACATGTGTATTCAGAGATCTTGATATGAAAGAAGGAATACTGTGTTCGAAGAGGACATTTTCATATATTTCGATGAAGGCAATAGCACTCTACATTCAGTCAAAAGGCTTAAGCTACAGATATAGTGATGTAATTTTGTAGAGGCCTTACAAACTCAGGAAATGATATTACTTAATGCCTGGTGAAGACTAAACAACATTAGAGGCCTTTTATCAAAGTCACTATTCTTCAGACAGGTCATACAAATTACACTCATGTCCTTAATGATGTTGTTTTATGTTTAAAATATTTACTGTCAGAAATTAGGATGATTACAGCTCTATTTACTCCTAAAAAACTGGATTTGAACAGTGCATGCTGGATAGGTTTAGTGTAATCCTATACTGTCTTCCATCACTGATCAAAGGGATCATTTTGTACAGGCACCATAGAAATACATTGAAAGCACCTAGTCTTTGGGGTTTACTTTGGGATTTTCATTTTTTTTTTCTTTTGTTTGGTTTATCATTTGAGGGTAGTTTGGGCCCCGAATGTACAGCGTATGGCTGCTGGCAAGCTATCAGCTACATTTTCACAGAATGTGTGGATTTCGCACATATACCTAGATAGCATTAAGTCTGCGGATGTTTGAAAGAAATGCTTTCTGAAGAGGACCCAGAGCACATCTTGTCGTTTCTGAAAAAGGCCAAAATCTACAAGTTGATTTAAGAGATTTTTATCATTATTTTCAAAATTCATATGACAGACATACTTTACAGTACTGGCCTTTTTCCCACTAGATTTTCAGTTTCACTTTTATTGATTTTATTTATAAGAATCTGAAAGCTGAAAATTAATCCAAAGTAACAATAATAATAATAATGAAGATCATTTATATAGCGCCTAATCCAAACGAGTTTGCTCTAGGCGCTTTACAGAAAGTCTTGTTCTCTCGATTTGCATCTCTCTCACTCTCTCTTTCTTTCTCTCACCCTCTTTCTCTCACTCTCTCTATCTCTCTCTATCTCAGAGCAAATTGTAACGCAGACCTGAGGGAATAAAGTGATGGTGTTAAGTGAGATTTTTAAATAATTATTTTATGTTCATACAGTTGAACAAAGCATAAATATTTTTTATTATTGCTTGAAGTTAAATATTTAACCACAAAATCAGAAAACAATATATTGTGTTAGATTCATATTATAGAGAAACACAAAGATGCTTTTGGTGAAATTTCAAATATTGGCACTTGCATGGTTGATATTGAAACATTCTATTGTAATAGTTTGATGTAAGGAGCGTACAGTTCCATGAATAATGTTACTTTAGTTGTAAGAGATCCTTTGTTTCTCGGGGGCCTCAGCGCAGTGCTGTTGTAGTGGCTTCTATTCCGGTTTTGGTCAAAATGACAGATTTTAGCTCAATTCCTGAAACATACTAAGCTCTTCGTTCTGTCTCCAGTTCTTGGATTGTATATTATGTTGAAGTGTTTGCAGTCTGAATTTTGTGTACTCACAGAAGTTTTACCAGAATGTATAGTGTTGTGTGAAATGCAGTGATATATTTTTATTGGTCTGCCCTGCGCTGTTTTGACAAATTTTCAGGTGTACTGACTGCTGTTGGTGTCTTGCTTTTCTCTAAACTATCAAAGGAAACTTCTTTAAGATGATTACATCTTGGTTAGTGCATGCCTTCCTCACGCCTCATCTTTATTTAATGTATGAGAGACAGAGAAATGACACCCAGACACAAGTAGTTATGAACATCAAACTTCAGACTGTAAATGGACAGCATATCAAACTCGCTGTAGTCTTAGCATGAAATAGTAGGGCTGATTTATCGGCCATGTGGCAATCTTCTGCAGCATTCATGAAATCTGAATGCATCCAAAGATAAAAACAGAGCTTGAGAGAGTTACATCACTTTGCAACACTAGGTGCCAGTGTAGAAACATGAATATGGAAAGGGCTGCCTGCAGCATAAAAAGTGCATGGACATACTTATTCAAAATATTGTTGTGTCTTCATAGTTTTTTGGTTGAAAGAAACTGTAAAAAGCCATTGGTAAGCTCTTTGTCTAATGAAAATGCATAAACATTCATTGTTCGCCACAGTAACTTACTGTTAGCTGCATGCTAACATTGGTTTGTGGACCCTTCTGCGTTTACCAGTGCAGTTAACCAATTGTGATCCCTCTCGTTACATACAAAAGTATACTTACTGATGCATCACTTCGTATTGCAGAATTTGGTCATAATCTCTAACTGTGCAAGTTTCCAACTGAGAAATCTTTATGAGAGAGAGTGTAAATTGGCCGTCGACTGATGTTTCAGAGTATCAGAAATTAAATGATTAACAAGGGGCTTGTGTAGCACAGTGAATGATCTTATTATGAATCCCTTTTTTGTTTTTGTGGGTCTTTTTTTGTCGGCAAGAAATGGTTGTGTCATTTTTCTTTTCTTCACCATGCACTTGAAGTTCCCCATTTTGAAGGTTGAAAAATTGATATTCTTCAGCTTTATATTTGGAAATTCATTGCATAGCGAATGATCTTATTATGAATCACTTTTTTGTTTTTGTGGGTCTTTTTCTTTCAGCAAGAAATGGTTGTGTCATTTCTCTTTTCTTCACCATGCTCTTGAAATTCCTCATTTTGAAGGTTGAAAAATTGATAATCTTCATTTTTATATTTGGAAATTCATTGATTGTTGAATAATTGGTGGTCAGCTTATTATCACCAAACTGAAGAGCATTAAAGACTAAAGATTAGGATAAATATCATGCACAAAGTTTAAAATGATTAGTCTCAATATAAAGATATGACTCAATTAACCATAATCATGCATGACTGTAAGGCAACGGCAGTATTGTTCTAACCATCAGAAAATACCTGGAATTGTAGCTGCATGAAAATTTCTTTACTAATTACTATCATTTTAGGCCCTGCCAGAGACCCAGTTTTTAATATGTAAGATATCTGTCTGTTGATTGCTGACACGACTTACTGTAACATGGGCTAAATCAGAAGGTTCCTTTGTCAGTAAATATTTATGTAGAAACGGTATTTTCCGTACAATTTCTTTTTAGCTCATTTTACAGATACTAATTACTATTCCTCATAATTACCTAGTGCTTCCATTTATAAGTTATTTCTTTAATTTTCCCACTCAGAGATGTTTATGCACATTGTCTGATCATCTCTAGTATTTTTTCTTCGCACTTTTGTTCAAACCATATGCAGATTGTTCCGTAGCTTCAGTTTTAATAGATTATTTGTGAATTATTTAGTGCTTCTTTTCTGTACCAGTAATTATTGACCAGAATTGCCTCGTGTGGCTTGCCTGGCACCCTTATTTATGTTTGCCCCGTGCCATAGATCCCAAGTACCCGAGTTAATTTGAATTAACACTGAGGCATGAACCCTTTTCTGGTTGTCATCAGACTGCTCAGAAACAGCTCTCGGATGAAAATCAGAGGCTACAACAGTTGCGGGATGCAGCTCAGAAACAACAACAACAACAGCAGCTGCAACAACAACAACAGCAGCAGCAGCCTATTGAGACAAAACAGCAGCAGCAACTGCAGAATTTGGACCTCAGACATCAGGCTCAAATTGGCAATGACAATGCTAATGCCAACAGTTTGGGGGGAGCTGGTGGTGGCCATAATTTTGTCAACCATATGCATGTAAGCTTTTTCCTGTGAAACATTTAGATATATATACAGAGTATCGTGTCACCTTGGTGTAAGACTTTTCGTCTGAGCACATCTATATGTCATCCAATCACTTTGTTGGAAGATTCTTAGGAAAATTAATTTGCAGCTTGATTTTTGCTTTACATTGTCCATGTTAAGCAGATTTGTACATATGGCAAGAAAACTTCTGCAGTCCCCTTGCAGTAAGACTCAGATTTGCTGTTATCGTAACCACTGTTAAACCCAAACTCAAAACTTTCATTGTTGTCCCCTCAGAAATTGCACTTGTGTTATAACATTAAGGCTTCTTCTAGTCAGATATATGAAAGTTTCATGTATGGGAGAGAAGGGTGGTTCATTTTAACCAGCAAATACTGATAAAGAGCATTTGCCTTAGTAGAAGGAAGAAAAAGTTTTGAGCTACTATTGCCAAGGATGGATTTTATTTGGCAGGTAAAAGATCTTTCCAGAAAGTCACACATTGTTTTTCCTAGGGAAGCAGGCCACCTTGCATGGGATGACTCAACTGAAAATAGATGATTTTATGGCAGGATTTTATTGCCATACCCTTGGTCATGCTTCCTGGGGTCTCAGATACACACTATACTCCTAACGAGGAGTTTATTGTTGTATACCTACTCGTGTGTTCTGGAGTCTGACAGACACCACACTTTTAAGGAGGGTATCCAAATAAATTGTCCTGTAGGAGTGTCTAATGAACACCATGACGTATGCCACGCAGCGTTTCCAGCGATGTTTTGGCTAAAGTTAGATCTAAATCTTTGAAGTCAGCTTGCTTGAAACAGTGTTAACATTGCTGGGACTGGTTTGACATTGATGGTTAGATAAGAGTAGGAGACAGCCAGCAGGCAAGTGGTTTTAAACAATTTCTAATGTGATCACTGGAGAACATGTTTTGGAATCTGCTGTGCCTAGCTACAGTTATTTGACATGATCATTGTATTGCATTAGCCCTTTTGCTGCTAAAGTCCAAACACCCTTCCTTCCTTTAGACTACCAGTATAATGGATTATTGGGTAGAAAGTTAGCAGGAAATATAAAATCAGTGATTAGTGCAAAACATGCTGGAACATTGATGCGGACAACATTGATAGTTTGGGTAAAATGGACATCATATCAAACACTGCAGTTTTGGCATGAAACGGTAGGGCTGATTTATTAGCCATGCGGCAGTCTTCTGCAGCATACATGAGTATATCGCCCTATGACAGCAAGAGGGTTAATCCTAATCAATAGGGGCCAGAAAAATCATTTTGATTGTATTTTGCTAGTTGTGTGACCTCTGGACAAGGTTTTGTATGAATAGCGCCGCTGGTCAGTTTTTGCACAGTGGTACTGATTTGAATTCTTACTCCAAGGTGGCAAGATCCAGGCTGTGTTTCTTTTTATATTCTAGCATGATTTTACTGCATAGTTAATAATTATATATATATATTTGACAGGACATGAAAAAAAACCCCGACAAATAGGCCTTTTCTGTTTCTTTCTTCTTTAAACCCTGTTGACATGTTGGAATTAGCTAGAGCATGAAGCCTTGCTGTTGTTTGATTAGAGCTTTGCTTTAGACTGATGAAGCATGGACTGCCTTGAATAGAGAGTAGTGTGGTCCACTGTAAATGCTTACCAGAGGTGCATTTTGTTTTTCCATTCTGAATTTTTTACTAAATTCCGTTATCTTCTTGAAAATGAAAATGTATCCATGTCTATTCACGTCCTCTTTTGTTGTTTTTCTCCTCTCTCCTCCCATCCCCTCTTTTCTGCCCCCCCCCCCCCCCAGCCCTAAAACTGACAAACAGCAAAGAAAAAATATATCTTTGTACTGGCCACCTGTTGAAACATTCAAACCGGTCCTGTTCCATAGAGCTTGACCTGAGAAAGAAAATGCAGAAAACCAAACTTGTTTTGCTTGTACTTTACACTTGGACTAATGGAAGTGAACAAACTCAATAAATGAACATATTTGTTAACTTTTGGTTTACAGGTGGATGAACTGGGTGATGGATTCAGTGATATAAAGAAACATGATGGGGCGAGAGATCAGTTTGGAAAATTTGGTCAAGCTGATATTGGCAGTCGAAGTGGTGGCATTGACAGACTGGCAAAAGGTGAGTATAGAGTATGAGCAAAATCTGCTTTATTCATAGGGTTTTTGGTCAGGCCATTTTGAATTAGTATTGACAAGCTGGGAAATGGTGAATGTATAAAATGAGCAAAATTTGCTTTATTCATAGGGTTTATGGTCAGGCCAAAGATACTAGAATAAGTAGAAATAATATGATGAGTCAGCTCGAGGTTTTCATGTGCACGGGTTTGGCAGCACCACCTTGTGGCCTAAGCGTGAGAGAAGTAAACAATGGCATTTTTTGCAAAGCCGAAGAGAGAAAATGCTGAGTTTTGTGCAGTGTTCAGCTCTCACTCTAGACGTTGCTGGAAGTCGCTTACTTTGTAATTATAAAGTAGTTCATCGTAGGATACCTCTGGCTATTTTTTTCCGTTTTAAATGTGGTAGCAATGTCACAATCATTTTATTGATTTACCATCATACCGAAGAAAGATCTGGTGTATTTTTAGAATAACATAGGACAGAGACTGGATTTTCCGTTCATGACATAACTCACCGCCCTGTTTCCCAGCAGCAAATGCAAGTAAGAAAGTAAATAATAAGGAACTGTGAAGGGTTTTGAAAACGTTTAAGGACTTCCTTTAACAATAACAGACTAACCTTGGCTTTTCCTTCTTCTCATTCTTCCTCCTCTTCTTTTTCTTCTCCAAATTCACGAAAAATACACCATTGTCGAGAACCACATCAATCGTTGCGCCAGAAACGCATACCTGTACAATCGCTAGCAGTCAAGTCCCAGGGCTGTTGGTAGGCTGAAAATAACTTGTTGCGAGGGAGGCCGGGGAAGCCCCATGCACATTTCTAGCTCTATGCCTAAGCCAATCTTTGAAAAATCTGTTTCTGTCTCTTTTTCCTTCCTTCACCCGCCCTTTTTAGCTTTGCTTTATAGAAAAATTCATTATCAATTGCAGTAAAACCTCATTATACTGCCAAGTAAGGGGCAAACAGGAAATTGGCGGTATAACGAGAATGGCGGTAAACAAAAATACCATGTAGAACAAGGGAAATAAGTAATTGAGTAATTTACCAACATTGGACTGGCTAACATGTCTAAAATATTGCAGTTATTACCCTTATCTCTCCACTAGACATAAACCTCCGTTGTCATTTTGAATTTACATTGCTTTCATTTGTATTTTTTTGTTGTTTTTTTTTCTGTTTATGTGTGTTGGAGTTTATTTATTCAGGAAATCGCACCTTAAGAGTAAAAGTATTATGTATTGCAACACGACAAATAATGCTACATTACAATTCAGCAACAAACATGCGTTGTTTACACCGTACCCTGTGACCGGTATGAACCAGTTGAAGCATCACCTCGCGCGCGCTTAAGTTCGTTCGCAAACTCTCTATTGAACTGTGACCTGTCTTTCCCACTGCATGCCCCATCAGTAGGCCTATCAGGACTTCAAAAGCGAAGACTGTGTAGTAGGATTGGTGTTTGAGTAACAAGCACAGACTGTGGCGCCAAGTGATGTTCCGACTGTTAGTTGGATTTAGGTAGATGTGGGGAGTGGGGGTTAAATTTACGTTGGCGCTATAACGAGCAATATTTACTACTCAAGTTATGAATGTAGCAGTCAAACTGTTGGCGGATGGCGGTATAACGAGATTTTTAGTGACTTTGTATAGGTGTCAGATCCGTATCACGGTGAAAAGCTGGCGGTATGTGGGAATGGCGGTATAGCGAGGTTTTATTGTACATACTACATATTTAAAAAATATTTTGAGGGTGAAACTGCCTCTGGAAGTGAACCGATCGGCATTGTGTTTTAACTTCTATGCAAATCCATTGTACGAAGCGCTCTGCATGCCGAGAGTGGGCAGTGCCCGTGACTGGATGTAAATGGTATTTTGTGAGGCCCGAAGAAAGGAGTGTCTGATTTTACCAATCTAGTATCTTTGGTCAGGCCAAATTGAATTAGTATTGACAACATTAACTGGTAATGAGAGGCCGGCAAAATGAGCAAAATCTGCTCTATTTGAAGGGCTTTTGTTCAAGCCAACATAAACTGGTGTTGACAGGCTGGCAAAGTAAGCCTGCTTTATTATTTGTAGGGGTTTTATTCAAGCCAACATTAACTGATATGTAGTGTTTGTGAATATCAGATTTGCAGCTCTTAAGTGTGAAATATGTTTCTTTGTCAGCTGAGAAAATATGCCAGGTAACTCAGAAGAGACTAAAAAGCAACTATGCACTGGCTTGGGGTTGATTTCTTATAGCTTCACTACTACCCTATTTTGCCAGTAAATTACAAATCAGAAATTTGTCTTACAATGTCCTGCAACAGGTGTCTCTGATCAGTCACAGGGGTAACATGAGAGCAGTTTGAATTACATAATAAGAAGATAGTTTTATGCGTAATGTAGAACGTGGTCATTTTCTGTACCTCCCCTTATGAAACTTCACAATTGGGAGGGATTTATATCTGAGACATTGAAGAAATGCCAAATATACATGTGTAACGATTAGATTGATTTTGATAAATAAATTTAATTACAAAGGATTTATTTGTTGAAGGTCACTGTTGCACATAGCTTTTTTTTTCTTCCAAAATAGAGTGAAATTCTTTTGAGCTGTCTTATCTGGCATTGATGTTGAGCGTATTTTTTCATGATTGCTGTCTTGTAACTGAATTTACACAGAAGTTGAAGTTGCCAAGCCCCAAGTTGATGAGATGCAGGCACAAAGACAGGTGGCTCCCCCACACAACATTGATGTGGACAACATTGATAGTCTGAGTAAAATGGACCTTAACGACCGTGATGAAGGGCTAGATGATGAGGTATGTTGTCACATAGATAGACTTCCGAAGTCTTTATGATTAAATTACTGGAAGAACATTTTCTGTTTCAATTACTTGAAGAATGTTTTCTGCAAGTTTCCTCTAATGGCTGTCAAATCTTATGCCCGGTTTACAGCTGTATTTTTTTTTTTTAATTATGGAAGGACATGAATTTTTGCAATGAAAGCACAGATGCGATTTTTTTGGAAAGGAAGTTGTGCAGAAAGAGGCGAAACTTTTCAGTCTTGGGAGAGCAAGATTACGGGAGGTAATCAAAGGAATAGAAACTTCCTCACACTCTACAGGGCTAGGCCACAACCAGGTGTAAAGAATGTGAATCTCAATTCAAGAAGTACTCAATATTCAAATGTTCCATCCCATTTTCTAGTATGCATTATGAAAATTTTGTTTTCGGTAATAAGGTTTTGCTGAATGATCATCATGCTTTTCAGGGCCATGACCGGCATGAGATTAACCCTAACGATGAGCAGAAAGGTCAGATTCTGGAGCCAATGTTGGACGGTCATGACAAGCACCTGGGAGGCGGCGAAGATGGAGTGGAAAATATGAATGTAAGAGGTATAGAGGAGGCAAGAGAGAGAGGGCTGAAGGATGATGACACTGACGATGGTGGCTTCCTCGAGCATAAAAATCCGATAGCCCTGGGTCAAATTGAAATCCCAGATGGTGGAAACAGAGAGCGCGATGATGAAAATGTGGGTCAGCAGATGCCGCCTGTACTGAAAACTGAGGTGAATTAGCAGTGATGTGATTTAGGCTTTTCCCGTTGTTCTACATTGACACTCCCAAGTTCTTTATGTGAATTACAATGCCCAGAAAATTGCAATGTGCTGGATAATTTCACATTGTAGATGTGCAACCGAGTTTTTTAATGAAAAAAAAAGACATTTTTAAAATGTTGAAACTTCATAATTTCTGTTAGCTTAACGATTATTTCAACATTTCCTTGTTTCTGCAGTCACCACTTGTTTACAAAGTTGTCTAACGTGTTTCCAAGAATCATTAAGACAACAGATCAGGGAGCATTAATGAATAGCTTGATAAGTCATCTTCCTCTTTTTTTATTGTTTGTTGTTGTTTTCTCTGTTTGTTTGTTTTCCATACATTTGGAAGAGATGCATTTATTATAACAATATTTTGAAACAAATGTGTTGTTTAATTTCACAGAATGAACAAGACAATGGGGGTAAGTAGGAAAGCATTTTTTTAGGATACAAAGGATATATCACATTCTTGTTTGTTTTCATAATTTATTTGGTTAAACGGCATTGAAATTTGTTAGTTCTAAAGTATTTCCGGGAGAAGAGAATTTTGTATACTCAAGGTAAATCTCATGAATGGATCTTCCTGGATTTTGTTGAGATGGGAACTGTTTCCGAATCTTTCATTGATGCGTTCTTAAAGATCTTTTCAGTATTTGTATTCATGTTTTCTCGTGAGTTTTTTTTACGGCTTTTCATTGAATACGCAGTTGTTTTAACTTTCCAGTCACAGAAATGTCACCCTGACACTCTTCAGAAAGGACATGTCATTTAAGTGAAGTATTTTCTGATTTTTAGAACAAGTGTATTTCTGGACCAAATTTTCTTATCTCGGGCAAGAATTCTGTCATCTTTAACCTCTGCGTCATGGAGTTTTCTGTGTTTACTTTTTTGGTATGTTGCCTTAGCATCTAGCTTTGTCACTTTTGTTTTCTGTATTTGTTGGGGTTTTTGTTTTATGAGAAAGGTATGTTCAAATTTTAGCAGTTGAAGATGCTGGGGCTCTTATGCTGGACTCCCTTCTTTGTGTTTTCCCGCATTATCTTGGGGTTTGAATTGTACAGTCTTTCTAGAGGTCTTTGTTTTGAATTTTACCAAGTCCTTCTAGTTGGTCTTCACTTTGAAATTTGCTAAGTCCTTCTAAATGGTCTTCACTTTGAAGTTTACCAAGTCCTTCTGGATGGGCTTTACTTTGAGTCTGACTAAAATGCCATAAGAACCTTGTTTTGTTATGTCTTCTATAGTTGAGCAGCATTTTCTTATAAATGTGTCCATCACATTTTCTTCATGAGATCTTTCCTCCATCGCTCTTCTGTTGTTTCTTTTTTTTTTTTTTTTAAAGATTGTTGCCGCTTTGAATTGCTTTGAAATTTACTAAAATGCCATGACCGCTCTACAGCCATGCAGGCTTTTGATGATAGCTTTTCTTGGTACATGTATATCCATCACATTGTCTTTGCGGGTTCTTTTCCTCGTATTCTCTTCTGTTTTTGTTCAAGATGGCTTCGGCTTTGAATGTCTTTCAACTTTACCAAAGTGCCTTAACATCAGACTACTGTATCTTCTCATGTTAAGTAGCATTTCCTGATGTCTTCCCATCACATTGTCTTCATGCGATTTTTCCTCCGACTCCCTTTCAATTTATATTAAACGGTTTCCTCTTTGTGTTGAGCTTTACATCAGTTTTATAACATTAGACTGTTGTATTTGCTCATACTCACAGTGGCATTTCCTGATGTGCACATCAGATTGTCTTCATGGGGCCATCTCTGGGTCTCCCTTCTGTTTCTCAATGATAATAATGTTAGCGGTCTTTCTGATTGTCTTTTGCCATTCAGTTTGGCCCTTATTGTTTCACTTGTCATATTGCACAAAAATCAAGATGCAGGTTACAAGTGTCTGGTTTTCATAGTTTAGTTTTGCATGCTTCTTACTGCAGTGTCTATTTGAAATTTTCTGGTAGTAGTGCTGGTACTCTTGGAAACTCTTACAAGTTACAGAAGTATTTAACAGCACTTTTGTCACTTGCGTCTTCATTTTGGATTGGTTGTGCATTCACTGCCCTGGCTGGTTTGTCTTCAAGGACAAATTGCCATTTGGCTCTGAGTATTTCATTTCTTTAAGTAGCAGTTACCATTATTATTAGTATGAGCATGTCGAGTGGGTTTTTTTTTTTTTTTAGGGGAGGGGGGGGCATTATTCCTTCATTTCAGTCACTTACTTACTAGTTTTCATGATGAATGCTGTACAGTAGGTGGGAGAGTGGCATTGCTACATTCCAAACTATGCAGCTGGAATACTGGAATAAACGTTCCATTTCGATTTCGTAGTCAGCATGCCATAAGCATGACAGTGTGGATAAATGTGACAGATTTTGTTACATGGCCATGGTTAGTTTTTTGTTTTTATCTTTCAGGGATGGAATCAGTTCGTTAATGTGGGAATTTCCCTTATTTTATAGTCAGGAGAAAATGTGCCTTAACCTTCGAGAGCCCAAAGTGCCTTTAGTGAAACAGTGCTTCAATACAGAAATAAATATGTCTGACTTTCAAGATTGGATTTTGCCCTCCAGGGCCAAACTTTTCCCTGTAATTTTCTATGAATTTATAAAGTCATTGAGGAAAAGTATGGTAGTCAAGGTACAGTTAAGATGTGCTTTTGACATTTCACAAATTTTATTTTTTTTCCATATTCAGGACCTAGAGGGTTAATTTTTGTTTGCATTGCATCTTTCTGGACCCCCAGCCTTAATTCTGGCTGTTTAAAACAGTTTCAGACATTTTCTTTTCTCATCCTGGTTCCATCCCTGGTCTTTTTCTTTTTTGTGTGTTTTTTTTATTCTGTCTGTGACTATTTTTGTTGCTGTTGTTGATTTCTTTTAATTAAAATTATCTCAAGATGGACTAGAAAGACTTAAAATCTATATAAAGGTGAAACTGCTTTTACACTCGGGATAATTCGGGAACTGATTGCCTGGTGACCATAATTCAGGGTTTCCAAGGGCAATCTTTCTTACTGTATGTAAATCTGGCCCCAGTTTCATGAATCTGAAAGTCTTGTGTGGCTCTGGTACATTCTGAAGCCATGTACATCTACACGTCCTTGAGAAATACAGGGGACAAAGTGGCTATTATCATGTCGAGGGGCCGTAGAAACCCAAACTCAAACTACAAACGTCAAGAAATGCAGCATGAGGGTGAAGTTTGTTGTTCAAAATTTCAGAGCCACAGAAGCAAAACTAGTTTGTTATTTCCCAGGGTGAATCACTTTCTGTTTAAATAGATTTCAAACAGACATGACCAACTTTTAATAGGTAGAATGCGCATGACGTCACAGAGTATTTTTGTGTTGTTCTTCTGCCAAACAAGATGGCGGGTGGATCAGCTGATGAGTGTAACTTTGAGATATGTCTTAGCAGTTAAAATGCCTGCTGGTTGCATTGTAGCTGATTGTTATGACAGGGGTGGAAAAGATTGATCCAAGCTGGTCAGATTCCCTACCATCCGCGTAAACAAGGGAAAGGAAGTGAAAGAATTGACCGACCGTCTCCCATGTGCATGTACACACATGCCATTGTTTACTGCAGCGAACTATTTTCAGCTCGCCTCCGATGCATGGGTTCATGACGCCTTATGTGCTCGCAGTGCAAGTCAGTTAATGAATCAAAATCAGTGCCACCATCGCCATGGTGATGTGTGGGTCCGGACAGCCAAGATGGCAGATATGCGCATTCTGCCTATACAGTAAGGGCCAGACTTGAATATTGTGAGGAACGTACAGAGGGCTGTATTAAAAGCCCTTCTGTAAATGACGTTGTTTATTTGGACGTAGATTTTAACCCTCTAGGCCCCACATATTACCAGCGATACACAAAAATTTATCACTCGGCTGTAGTTCCCACAAGAACTTAAGGCGAGGAAAGTTATGTATGTATTAGCAGTTCCCAGAGTGTACACTGAATCAACCAAATGATCATGCAAACCATCCTAATTATGCCCCTAAGAACAAATTCTCACAAAATCAGAATTTTCCCTCCAGCAGACATGTAGGCGGGGTCTAGAGGGTTAAAGAAAACTTTTTTGTTTGAGTTAGGGAAGGCATGGAGGTGCAGGTGTTGTTATTGTTGTATATATTTTACGTTTTCTAGCTCAGTGACCAGTATGTAGAGTAATTTTCAGTCAACGCCAGGGGCTGACCAAAATTGCTTGGTGAGCAGGAACTGGCCCAGGGGCCGTAGGTTGCCCGTGTCTTAGTTAGAGGGTAAATTCATGTCATCCAAAGCTGTCTGTACTGAGACTTTTGTTGGTGTTCTTATTGTTGTTTTTGCCCATAAGTGTCATTATTACAATCATTCAGTTGGTTTGTGGTGAAATGGAAGAAAACTCCGGCATAAATTGTATTTCGGGAACTGGGTTTTGATGAGAATGCAGTAAGAGAGAGGATAGTCAGTCAGCATTGTTTTGTTGTTTTTTAAATTAAAAGTGTCCATACAGCAGTAGAAACATCTCATTCTATAAATTTTTGTTTTGAGGTATGTAATGCAATTCAATTGCAACCTCATTTCTTTTAAAGTAGAATTTTATCGTTTATCATGGTACGTATTTAGCTATCATGTATAAATTCATCAGACATTTTTTTTAAAAATGATCTGTATAATCCAACACTTATAAGATAAGATAAGATAAGATAAGATAAGATAAATTTTATTCGTCCTTGTACAAGGAAATTTGTTTTGATCATTGAATACATAACAATACAGTTACAGAAGCAGAAAGTATGATACATAGCGCGCACACACACATATATACACACACACTGATAAATTAACTAAATTAACAAAATTAACAGTGCACACAATATGCTTCCCTAACTAAAACACATTGACCTGACAGTGACTTCGGGGCAGGGGGTGTTCTGTTTTGTTTTTTATTTTGATGGTTACCAAAAATCCACTAGTTCCATGACCGTAACCTTGCCTGGAAGTGAGACAAACATAACTCTTTGTACAAGTCAGTCGATATGGTCAGCCTGAGTTTTAGTCATGGCCTATTTCTTTGCCTCACTTTCGCTGTTCACTCCTGGATGATTGACCTACTTTCGACTGTTTTTTTTTTTTTTAAATCTTGTTTTCAACCGTAACAGAGCAAGCTAAAAACAGTTTTTTAAATGACGGGATGTTGGCAAGTTGGATACCTAAATAAGGTGCTTAAACATAGAAAACAAAAGATAAACGATTTATTTATTGAGGCCGTGGCTGTTGGATTGTTTCTAATTTGAGCTGAAACATAATCTGTCTTGGAATTGTGATTGGAGGATGAGTGCATCGCAGTGCAGACCAATTATAGTAATTTCCTTAATCACAGCGGCCCACTTTTTGTGTTGTGTAAGCATTTTTTGGGGGGGGGTTAAATTTCTGTACACAGTTTCATGGCAAAACCAGCATTTGATTGTTTATTTTCTCAGGAGCATAGGAATCATGCATTAGTTCGTATTTGTCCTACGTTTTTTTTCCATTTTTTTTCCCCACAATGTGACATGTGAGGCCTGTCTCTCTTTAAAATGTTAAGGTGGTCTTTGCAGCCGGGTTTGGAAATATGTGATCCACCACATTTTCTGGAGTTTGCAATTGGCGTGTCTGTGACAGAAACACGTAACAGCAGAGAAGAGATGAAGATGGAACAAGAGCGCAATTGCCTTGTCAGTATTTTTTGCTTTGTGGAGAAATTGTGAAACCAGTTTCAAAAATACTGAAATGACAATTTAGCAGCATTTTGTATCCACTCTTCTCTGTTTTTAAACTTGTAGCTCAGACAAAACATGGACAATCATACATTTTGGACTATTTCATTGCTTTTTAATCTACTGAAATTATCATCATGAATAGTCATCACTATATAGTTAGAAAAAGCACAGGAAATGCGTGGGATCACAGCAAGGCTTGAAGGCAAAGACAAATTTAAATTGTGTCAAAAAGAAAAAGTTGTATGTTGCGGTGCCTCAGGTAAGAAATTATACAGAAATGATACAATCAAGAACATCAAAATGAGTGGCTGCAGCTTATTTGCTGAATGTAATGTTTCTGACCTTCTGTGCTCCCCACTTATGCATATAGACCAACAGTATTTTGGGGAGGATGAAGAAGCTCAGCGATTAGAGGAGGACCAACAAGAGGACTTACAGAAAGATCAACAGGAAGAGGATGAAGGGGAAAGAGACAAGAAGCTATTTCAGTATGAGGATTTTTACCAATTCCGTGGTGGGAAACAACGGAACCTTCTGAGGATACAACCTTAGGTGCAGCAAGCACCAACAAGGAGAGAAGATCCAGGTCTGGCTAAAGGGGAAAGCACTCACATATTTTGACATATCATTAAGTGCGTTTCAAGGGGGTGCATTAACACTTTGTATACTAATCACTGTCTAGAAAGCAACTGAGAATCTTGGCATTGCTTATGTCTGCCGCCCAAGTAGAGCATTGTGACCTACTTTGTTAATTTAGTTTGCTTTTCCTGTTTCCTGTGTCATTAATTGTTTTCTTTTTAATATTTTTTCTTGTTGATTTTCCCTGGTCTATCATGGATGAAAGTTAAAAATGAGAATGAGTTTGCGAATGAAATACAGATGGCACGTTATGCGGGCAACAGATAAACCCTCAGCATCATTTGGTGATGGATTCTTCCCTTTGTTGTCGTGGCATTTGCGGGCATTTTTATCGGATTGTGAAACTACCTGTCATAACTTGTAATGTGACACTCACGAAAATTCTGATTTTCTTCATGAAGAGCTTAGTGTCTAAGTTTAAGTCTTAGTCTGAATAAAGAAATAAATAAAGATTAAAGAAGACTAAAATTCCAAAGGCATCGTCCCCGACT
The DNA here is from genome assembly GCA_963931925.1 of Onchidella celtica. Taxonomy (NCBI): domain Eukaryota; kingdom Metazoa; phylum Mollusca; class Gastropoda; order Systellommatophora; family Onchidiidae; genus Onchidella; species Onchidella celtica. The sequence continues at coordinate 9,936,578 of OZ007578.1, read as the reverse complement.
AAAACCTGAGAATTCACCTTAAAAATTGTGGAATTGTATCGATGTTTCAAAAGTCTGTGCTTTTCTGCTAGTGGTAAGAAACTCCTCAGGTGGAGCATGGTAGATAACTCAGGGAAGCAGCTGAAAATGGACTGAAAATCATTTTTTGCCGTAGAAAAGGAGAGAGAGAGAGATAGAGAAGCTGTTGGGTTGTAGTATGGCTAGGTACAGAGTACTTTATTTTATCTTATACTGAAATTTTTCTCCCCACATATCAACTTAACATATTCATTTTGGTATATTCACTTAACTTAAAAAGGCACTTTGTTAATTAATTTTTTTTGTGTGCTTTCTGTCATTTTCTGTGGTTTGATGAGACTCCGTGAGACTAACAGCAACACATGAAAGACATTTGAATTACGCCTTTGACCTTTCACCCATGATACACAGGACTTGTGACCTTTTTTTTTCTAAGTGTTTCTGAACTTTTAATGTACGTTAACCTGAAGTTCTCTGTCCGGTATCTGTAACACTGTCACTAGTTAGAAAATTGCCTTAAGCTGGGTGTGTACTCAGTATATAAATCTGTCTCAGTCACTGGTATGCTGATACAGAAATACACCAGTGAAATTCTATGAATGCAATATTTTTGTTTGTTGCTGTTGTTGTTGTTTTTAATTGGGCCTGAAGTCATCAGTTAGATTATCCCTGAGTCTGGTTTAAAGCAAAAAGAAAAGAAAAAAAAATCTTATTACTTCAAGAAGTGTGTATTTTATGTCAAAATGAGTCAGGCATTTAGGAGGTCATATGAAGACAATAGAAAGTAGCCATGTGTCATTTTGTTTGTCAAGATGATCTACAGTTGAAAAATCTGCAAATGTCTTTGCCTTGTGACTGTTTGCTAAAGTAAGGATGAATCTGAAGACATTTTGTAAGCTGAATGTAAAGTATGAAAAAGTCTCTTTGTTAGTTGTGCTTCACTTAAAAATTGAAGAGACATACACCTATCGGTTTGCAAGACAAAGAATGAATGTCATTGTATTCAGTAATTTGATTTTTTCATCTTCCAAATAAATGGAAGACTGAAGGAGACTAGGATGCTTTGCCATTTGATCGTCATATACAGTAGCAAATCTAAACGAGACCAGTACATAGAAGGTGACTGGTGAAGTTTTGTCATGTGCGTAGATAGATGCTTATGGTCAGCGGTAATTTACCATACACATCTAGATTTCATGTCTTTTTCTTTATGTATAATCTCTGAGTGGTGTTATCACTTGATTGTTTTGTTGTCTCAGACAATCTCTGTGTGTTTCCACTAGTTTGTACCAGTGTGCATTATGCAGGCATGCAGAATCTGGAAAGGTCCAGGTATACTCTAGTCTGAACAAAACTGTTGGCTGTCACAACTATATTGTGAACTGTAGAATCTTTGGTAATATGTTTTTACCTATATCACAGACATTTTTTAGCAACATGAAGAGGTCATTTCTCTTACCGTTGATGGAAGGTGATATTTTTCTAAGAAAGATGATATTATTACCAAGCACCTCCAAAACAGATGCACCGTTTTTTAAATTAATTTTAAACAGATGTCTGTACCAGTCACTTATTTCCATTGTGACAGTTGCATTTCACATTCCTAGACCTTAAGATTCCATTATTTTTTAATTGATGACTCGAAGCAACTTTACAGATGCAAGTTTCAGGTCCGCATATATTTACACACTTTGCCCACATTAATTTTCAATTGCTATGAAAGATAAAAGGGTAACAAGTCATTTCTCCCCTTTAAAATACGTAATGTTTACTTTTATCCTATATAGATTGAAGAATGCTAGGTACTGTGGATAAGTAAAAAGACCACTCAATCAGTGAACATTGCATTGTTGATAATGTGGAAGCAGCGCGATTAGTTCACATTATGTTGCATGGACCTCTGAAGATCAAAGTATCAGTGTTCGAGATTCAATTGAGTCAGCAGAATGAGCTAGGTTTTCACTTTCATTGTTATTTACACGTGCGACCGTTTTATTTCACTTTAGTAATTGATGTCTGTTGATTGTTTTCTTGTTTTGAGTATTAACCAGTAGAATTTCTTGCAAATGATTCAGCCAGTAGTTTTTGGTATTTACAGACAGTTGTCCTATCAAATGAATAGCAGTCGCTGCGAGCAAGGATGGTCATCACTTTATTACATTTCATGATTTTCAAAGATCGTTTTTCTATTGTTACGTAACAGGGGAATTTCTTATTTGCTCCTATTTTTCCTATTTAAGATTTTGAGGGCGCCTAACAAATAAAACTGTGTTTTCGTTTGATAGTTCGACATAGTTCTGCCTGTGATACCAGATTTTGAGAAATGTAATATTAGGTGAGGAGTAGTCATTAAAAAAAACGTAAATGCTGGATTAAGTTTAGATATTTTACTCTATTGAAACTTTAACTCCGGCATGGTCTGTCCAAGTCTCATGTTACATTTACTTGCTGCATCAAGTCATTCAGAAAGGAATGCTGCACCAGTTTCCTAGTGATAGCTTTTGCTGTGTATATGCAGAATAATTATTATTTGGTACATTTTTGCTTTGCGTAGTCAGTACATCTATCTGTTGGTTTCACTTCAACACATCAGACCTGAAACATACTTGAATTTTTGCTGGTCTTTTTTTTTTTTGTTATTTACATGAACTCTGATTTGTTCCTCGCCTGATGCATGTCTATAGTTTGAAGTGCATCTCATTGAGCTCAGTCGCGGCATCAGTGTTCTATCGTTAGCAGTACTTTGGGAGATGCACATAAATATAGAACTCTTGACATGAATGTTTTCCAGTACCAAAGCTGTTATTTCTGGAATGTGTAATTCTTCAGCATGATTCTTTGAACCTGTGTGTAACATATACAATATTTTTTTTTTGAGAATATGGCTAACACTCTCAAGCATGAAGCTATCTTACAAACCTCCTGTGTTCTTTCAGCACGAACTTTCAATAATTACGTGTGTCAGTGTGTTTATATGTATCCCATGAGAAAGTGAATGTCTCCACGATGCAAGGAGTTCTTGGTCAGTTTTGTGCCTCAGATCAAGGCCTAGGGCCTTTTTATATTGGAGATGCGAACTATTTCAGTCAGAATTGCTTTTTAGAGAAAATATTTTCTCTCTGGCTTCCCCTAGACTGGGTCATAATACAGAAGCAAATTATCTTTTCAGATTCAATTAGATCTGACTATGGTAAGATATTACATCATAAGATGGAAAATGGGAACATTTAAGATAATGAAATTTGCATGGCGAATCAGTGACAGATGTGAAAGGTAAACCAGGGGACATATTTATTTTTTTTCTTCTTTCAGGGCACATTTTGCTTAATAGCTTCCAGGGTTTACTTTTTCCTGCCTTTTCATTTTAATCCTAAAACTGTTTTAGCCAGGCAAATTATTCATAATTTTCAACCCTGTATTGTCAGAGCCAGTGAAATTTGCCTTCCAGAAAGATATATTTCCCTGAAGTTTCCAGCTCAATCCAAGTTCCAAATACCAAAATTTATAAAGTTACTTCTTCCAGCTCAAAAATCCATGATGGCGCAGCAATATCACCTATGGCAGTGATAGGGTCAAACACTTATCTATTCTGAGTTGCATTATCTAGAGTTCAGTGTAGTCACTGCCATCTGTCTTTTTGCCTTTCACATCCACTATCATTTGTTTTGGTCCCAGGTTCTCAGTCACTGCTGTCTCATATAAGGCAATTACCACATGTAGCAAAATGTAGGAGTGTTACTGTTCATGCCGGTGACTAGATCATTACATAGTTATATTATTACATGTAGCTCAGTGTAAGGTACATTCCCATATTGTTACTACTGTATGCAGCACAGTGTAAGTTTGTTCCGTCTGTGTTTCTGGTAGTCAATCTACTACAGTATTTACACTGTGTAAAAACAGTCCTTTTTTGCCACTGGTAACCAAAGTGTTTCAGTTATGTTATTTATATAGCACAGTGCAACATTTCCATTATGTTGCTGGTAACCAAGCTTTTACAGTAGCTAGTTCAGCATAGTTTCATACCTTTTTACATGTAGTTGCTAGTAATAAGCCTATAGCTGTGTGTAGCACAGTGTAGGAACATTCCCATGATCTGGCAGTAATTCTGTTCCTTTGGAGTTTGGCTTTCTGTAGCACAGTTTGGCACTACGTAATCCAAATTCATGTGAACAATGACAGCTCTACCTGGCCTGTTGTTTGCCAGCACTGATGTTGCTTCAGTTTCCTGTTCACCCTGTTGCACAGAAACATGTTGGTAGTGAAATTTTGGCACAAGATTGTGGCCATTCACTTCATTCACTTAAGTTTTTCACATGTATAGTATACATATGAAACTCTTCTTTCTCATGTATGCAGCAAGAATTGTCATTGATCTATCTGACTGTTAATCTTCTTAGCCTCAAGAGATTCGTATAGTGCATTTACATGGATTTTTAATAACTAACTTTTTCCACAAAATATTGGGTAATTTAGAAGTGAATGAATGCCTCACAGGTGAATTTTGGATGCTGGCAGCCTTAATTTTAATGGTCTTCCGTCAAGAATTTATCGAATTTCATTGTGGCTGAAGAAAAACGAAGTTGCATTTTGCAGATCATTTACTGTTTCTCAGGTCTTGGTCCCTGCTGCCCTTAAACTTTGGTCTTTCCGCACAAGTCAGGTGGAACGTTGATTACTTTTTAAAGTTGTTGCCGAGAATTGAATGAAGAACCTATGCATCAAATCAGATCTGAGCTCCTCTTCCATGAATTGTGTGCTGTGTATTTGAGATTACCATAAAAGTGTATGTGCACACAGTCCTGTTTTCTGGGTAAAAATAATTTTTTGTTCATACCAGCATGCGCGCCACGTAACAACAAGCATCACATTTCTGTATCATCAATTATTGATTGAAAATTGATCTGTTTTACTTTAACAAAAGAGCTATTATGGCAGCTCTTTTGTTTTGTCATTGTTCAAGACATCGTGTTTAAGAAATGGTACATGTCATTTAATCTTATCAAATTTTTATTCTTCCTGCCTTTGGGAACTTTTTTCCAATTCATTCAGGTTTTGCCAGGACTTATGATTATGTTAGAACAGTGTTTCACAAGGAAGGCACACACAATATTTTGATGGGGCGTGGGACTTCAGAAATGGGATGTAGAGATTTTTAAAAAATCTTTCTGTACTGTATACTACCTTTGTATGATCATGGTGGGGCGCACGTTTTTTGGAAAATTGAAGTTGGTCATGGGACAAAAAAGGTTGAGGAACGCTGTATTAGTGCCTGGTTGAATTCTTTATTTTACTTTGTATTCCCCTTGGTTGCTTTTGATATGAGAAAGATGTGAACGGATCCCAGGTCTACTGTTTGTGTTAAAAAATAATCATGAAATGGCCACCTTTGGGTACCTTACAAATAATTTAGTAGTTTTAATAAACAGTTTTCAAAGTTTTTAGTTCATGAAGTGTTGGGAATTAAAAAGTCTCGAAATGTACTGTACCTCAAATTGTATAATTTGCTAATGAGATCGGAAATAATACTGGAAAATCTGAATAGCTGAATTTCAGTCTCTCAGAACCAGACTTATTAGATTTTATGTCTACAATATTTTATTGGATTAATGTATCACAGACATTCTTTTTTGAATGCCAATGACAATAAGCAATTAGCTGATAAATAGGGCGTGTGGGAAGTGTTTAGATAGATCAAAGAAGCTGCCTCTAATGAGTGTCGTGATAGTTTTTGTGTGGAAAATTACATACATTTGTGCATATTGTGGTTGCAATCAATTCACATTGTGGAAATACATGGTGTGTGGATTTAGAAGTAGTGTGCATTTTCACTTCAGTTGATTCAGAAATAATGCTGCATCTTGTATATTCATGTATATTATGTACTAGCCAGTCATCATTATTAACTTAGTACACATAATGTTTCGGTTAACCCTCTCGTGCTTTGTGTTTCATATTTGAAACAGGTCACATGGTGCCCATTCTTCTATTTTTGCTACACTTCCTCATCAACAAAGAATTTTTTACCCATAATAGTTATGTTTTTGTACTTACGTGACCTATGAATCATCTCCACTTTGTTTGTTGGATTTCGATTAAGCCATTTTTGTATGGGCACAAGATGGTTAAAAATAGAATGGTTCTTTAACTTGTTCCATATTGTACAGAACTTGCCCTGCCTTATTACACAATCCATTGTCGTGAAACTTGTTAGAACACCATGACAAGTTTTAAGTCCTTTGCTGTCTATATTGTTTTCGTGTGGTAGGATTAGGCCTCTTTTTTGACATATGCCGTAGTAAAATTTCAGTTTTCAGGCCATAGATAAATGTTGTATTTAATGTTTTATTGATCCATGTTTTTTCCTGTGCTGATCATAAGAACTGATTTTGGTCTTGTGTTGCAATATAGTATTGCCCACGCAAATGTTGAAAAATTGATAGTTAAATAAGTAAGTACATATTTTTTAGAAGTATCATAGTATATAAAAAGTTTGTAAGTTATCATCCCTTTGTAAAAGTATAGAGGGGGTCAGTAGCTTGTTTCCCCAACCCCCCTTCTCTCTCAAATCTGTTACGCCTTCCCCCCTTATTTTTAAGATGTGTATTGTGTTTAAGCACCAGAAGGTGTAAGAACAATAACACCTACTTTTCAGCATTTTTCTTTTCTTGCTTACCTCCCGTTTTGGTGGTCACAATGATATGGGTTTTTTTTTCCACTGCCAATTTTGACTTCTTGGAAACATTTTATGGAGAATCCTTGAAGAGAAAAATATAAGAACGATTTTACTGTGATCGAAAAGACAGGAAAAGACGTGATAAAAATATGAAAGGGAAGATAATGTCAAGTTTATATCTCCCTAATCATTTTATGTGCAAAGAAAAGTGAGTATACATTTTCAGTACCACTACCATACATTTCGCAACCTTGTTTGTTCCAATTCCACTTTTTTGCGCAATTGAGAAATTCAATGCTAAATGTTTGCGGCTATTTATGATAAGGACTTAAATGGGAACTGTGAAACAGCTTGATAAGTGTAACAACACATTTTAAACAAGAGTCAGAGTGTGCATTTGTTATAGCTCTTTTACATACTAAAAGATCTCCAGTTTTTCAGAAAATGGAAATGGAACAAACAAGAACTAAGATTGCAATTTGGTGGCTCCTTGGAGGGAGGGAGGGAGGAGAGAAGGCAGGGACCCCTCTCCAATCTCCCACCCAAACTTTAGACACATTGTAGACTTTTTACTCTTTTATCACTTGGGTAAATCTGGAAACAAATTACTTCATGAAATGGTAGTTCTATCCATTTCCATGACAGTTAATACAAGAGAATCAAGTCAAAATATGAACAAAGAAATCACATTCTGAAGTACTCTTGCAATGTTAACCTGGTTTTGCAGGTAATTCCTTCATCAAATGGTTTTGTAAGAGTTAAAACGCTGAGATGCCTAAATTTATAATCTTGTCTGTTTTTCTCTATTTTCCAGCAGTGCAGAGGGAGAGAGTGGTGCAGGCCATTAACCCTGTACCTCCAGGAAGGGCCTAAACAGACCTGTTTTCAAGTGACCTTATGATTCCACAATGTTGACCACACACTGAAGGAGAAGAAGCTGGTTGGATTTAGAGAGATTCGTAGTATGATGTGTAATGAAAGAAAGAGAGATGATCATTGATTTTACTTGATGAAAGCACTGCAAATTAATTATAAGATAAATGATCTTGGATTGAAAGGTATGGTACAAAAGGCAAAATTTCATAAACAGAAATAAAATGGTGTAATTTGGACATCAGTATGCCTGTTTTTATGTGCAAGAACAATTTGCTGAAATGAATTGTGATGTGTTTTGGGTAAAGCCATGCTTGATTGAATTTGACAAAATCCTTGTGTTGTTGAATGTTTTTTTTCCATGGAAATTTATCATGAATTTTTGAATGGGAATATAACATAAATAGATAAAAAATGTTAGTATTAATTTTGGATGAATATTTCACTAAATTTAGCATGTGATATTTCATGAATGGAATGATGCCTGACTGGATTACTTAAAAGAATATGTTACACTTATGTCATGTCAAACTTGAAAGATTTAGTCTTCTACTTCAAATGTTACTGTCTGATTAAAGATTTGAAGTCTCGTCTGAGGGATAAACTGGGTGTGAAAGTCTTTTTCTGCAAAGCACTTCCCACAAGCCAGAACTCAGCATAGCCTTGATGAGACATTGTCTGTGTGACTTCGTAAAAATCTGTTTCCTAACATTTTCTGTGATGCGTCGCGGGTGAGATATGTTTGCTGTAGCAAGTGAAGCCTGTGTTTTTTGTTTTTTTTTAATTTTTTATTTTGAATAAGAGATGTCTCGATTGAGAACGCATGAGCCTGAAAGGAGGAAGGATTAATTTTTAGTCTGTATGAAAAGATAAAAGATATATCAGAGCACGAGATTGGTCCGAAATCCAAATGTTGTGGCTGCAATTTTTACTTTTGAGTATAAAATAAAAATCTGCAGTTTTCAAATTTTATATAGGAAGCATGAAACATGATCTGACTTTAATTGAGGGTTGTTGGTAATGATATATTGATATGCAATTATCTGTGGTTTTTTTTTTTTTTTTCTTTTTTTCCAAAGAAGTTCTTCAAAAAGTTTTTATTTCAATCAGGAGAGTGTGTCTCACCAATACATATTTTAAATAGAGCTAAAGAGACACCTGTGGGTCGCAGGCTATGGTTTATAATTATTCAGAATTCAAAACATGTTTTATTTTAATTTTCCTGTAAAAATAATGTTAAAATGTGTTGTAATTACTCAGAATTTTCTAAAAATACTACACAGGGTGGGAATTGCAAAAAAAAAAAATGCTTATCTGGCAGAATGCTGGATATGGGTTTAGAGAACAAACATTGTTGGCTTCAGTTAGACAGTGCACTTTTATAGTTACTATAATCAAAGATACCAGAAACAAAGAGTTGAGACAGTTAGCCCATTTAACATGCCCAGATTTCACACCACCACCGAGGGGCAAATGCAGGGAAGTCATGAATACGGCCGTGTTTTACAAAACCTTTGGAGTTGTGAAGAAGTGGGTGTCTCATTTTGTTGCTTTAATTATGTCACAGTGTTTTTCCCAGTGGTATAATTCTTTTTGTGCCCCCCCACCCCCCTTTCAAGAAAGCTGGTCCTGAATTACGAATTTCCTTCTGTATGTCAGTAATTCATGGCCATAAACTGTCAGGTATTTTCACAACATTGGTGTCACAATGTCAATGTAATTAAAATTTAGTTACTATTCTGACTCGTCAGGTACAAAATAATGTTGCAAGTAACCAAGATCAAAATACCCACAAGGTAGATATAATATACCCTGTTAACTCACCGGTGTCCATTTTTCCTAGCTTCATCCTCTGCGGATCACCCACTTCAAGGTTATTTTTAAAACAAGATCAGTGCTCATTTATTAATTAATGTAGAAATATGAAATTTGGAGGATCGTTGTGCAACATGATAAACAGTATCCCAGTTTTTAAAGAAAATTTTTTTTTTATATGAGTCACCTTCAGCACTGAATTTGTTAGGCAAGTTACAAAACACTGTCACTGATGTTTACAGTGACTGTTGCTTCTATCCGTTGTTGTAAACTTATCATAGTTCGCTTCCTGTTTGTCCTACCATGTCTCCAGTACTTTCTTACATTGTGGAAAATGAATGCACTGTTAAATAGGCAAACTTGTACCACAGCTGCTCTGGTATTAACGAAAAAAAAAAAAAAAAATTATGAATTTGGAAACCACAGGACTTAGGGTAAAAATAGGTTACTGCAGTAGTGGTTTTTACAGCAACTGTCACAGTAAAAGTAGTCAGTGAATTAAGCATGGATTATAGTGATACCATTTTTTTTTCAACTGTCATATTATTTTTCTCAACATGAATTTGTCATGTTGCCTTGGGCCGCAATGCAATTTGCTATTTTTGGGTATTGTTACCCATCTCTTTTTTTTGTTGCCTTTTCAAAAGCCATGTTAACTATGCCTTCAAGATGTCTTAATTCTGTACAGTGTTTTCTTTTTTCCTGCAACATCATGGGGTCACTGAATTATAACTTTGAAAGGGTAGATGATGGTCGACATGTCTGTTTTTCCCCTTTTTTAAATATGTTTTAACAAACGTTTCTTTCACGCTATTTCATCCTTGTGAATGGTTGAACACACTATTTCATCCATGTGAATGAGTGTACACAATATTTCATTCATATGGATGATTGTACACACTATTCCATCGACGTGAATGGTTGTACACACAATTTCATCCATGTGAATGGTAGCACACCCTATTTCATCAATGTGAATGGTTGTACACACTAATTTCATCCGTGTGAACGGTTGTACACACTAATTTCATCCATGTGAATGAGTGTAAACATTATTTCATCCATGTGAATGGTTTCACCAGGTTACTTATTAAAAGATTAAAAAGAGAGGTCCAAATTTCTCTCCCCGCCTCCTGCAAATTTGGTAAGCCGGTTGTGTATTTGGGATCACATTTTATATATATTTTGGCCATACCCATGATGTGAACGCAACAAGCGTGAATGTTTGATTTTATTTTGTTCGTGAATAAACACATTATAATCTTTTTCTGTGCACCAGTGAGTAATGTATCTTCTATTGCAAGGGTTCCCAACCTGGGGTAAACGGGATGAATTTCGCCTACCCGGAAAGTAAATTGTCTAATTCTGGATTTGTACATCTCCTTTGCTGGTTACTTTATTTATGCTAGGAATGGATTGTAAATTCAAATTACTGAACAAATCATACTAGGGAAAAATTTACTTTTGAAAAAGGGATGAAAGGGATGAAACCAGGTTGGGGGCCTCTGTCCTAATGTACTCTACCATTCCATGGTTTTCTTGTCTTGTTGACACTTTTTGGCACAAAGACTCAGGCGAACTGGTTGGTCCAGGCAGTTCAGAGTAGCTGTAAATTAGGGCACTCGAGTACTAAATGATAAAAACCCTGGAGTACTAAATGATAAAAGCCCCTTTGCTTTTTATATTTCAACTGTGAATGGCTAACAAGGAATCAGGTCTTTGAGCTGGGCTGTGGAGGAATGGCCAGCAGCTGGTTGCAAAATCCGTGATCAGTAATTGAGTATTTGTTAATTAAACTTAATTTGTATTTTTCTCGCGTCTTGGCTTTTATAGCATGAAAATGGCAAGTTTTTTTCGAATGGTTTCCAGAAGAAGATTCAGTCAGTGGTGGACCTACATTTCTGAAATCTTGGAGCTTGAACTCTTATGACGCCCCTTCGCAACCAGCAACGATAGGGCAGCATCCAAAATTCACTTATTCTTGTGTGCCATGAATTTTTCCAAGTTTGCCGATATAGGAAGAAACTAGTGGGGGAGATGAAAGAGGACTAACTACAGAAACATTTATGAACATAAAGTCAACTTTCTTTCTTCCTGAAACAAAGTAGCCTAGCATTGTTGTGCACCAATAGATCGGTGACTGGCACGGACGGGACAAGTGGAAGAACCTATTCATTGGCTATTGGTACATAAAGAGTTAAAAAACTTTCTTCAGGGCCCGTCCGGGATTAGGGGCCTTAAAGCTTAAGCTTCATTAGTTTCAATACTTTCATATTAGATCCACCACTGGTTTCAGTGCTATATGCAACTTGTGGTTCAGGGTCTTCGTCCATCCAAGTTTTCCAATAAGTTGCTGAAGCTTGTAACAATAACAGCTAATATGCCATGAAAAAGTTAAATTTCTATTAGAAAAAATTGCTTTCCTATAAAGTATCGCTCCTCACTGCCAAGTTTGTAACACTGAAATTAAAAAAGAGAGGAAAAAACGACTTTGGAAAATGCAAAACACATTGAATTGTACATATTTTACATAAAGTATTTGTTCTGCTAACAGCTTATGTGACATGTGTACACATATATTGGATCAAAACCAAGACTAATTTAAAATCGTTCTTGATATTACATGTATTTTATTTGACCGTAGTTATTTGAAATGTACCCAAGAAACTTATTTTTTCCTCACTTTATAATAGAATGAGCATGAAGAATGGATGGATGACCCTTTTGATTAGTTGTTGAAAATTTGCCGTTTAAAGTGAAGTTACCAAGATGACCACTGTTGGTTTCTTAATATTTCATTGAACCTAATGATTATTTTCCCCTAAATCTAATAAGAGGTGCTTCTTTATTTGGTACAGAATTTCTCTCTCTATTTTTTGTTTTTGTTTCTTTTTAAAAACTGCGACATGCAGATTTTAACTATGACACCTGTTTTCGCTTATTTTTTCTTGTTATCTTTAGGATTTATAAGTGAATATTTTTCAGGAAATCTTTACAGAGATGCTTTCCAAGAATCAAATAGCAAATTGTCGGCATTTTTGGTATTGAGAAATGTTTTAACATGAGATTCCATTTCCAATTTTCAACGTCAATAATTTTTTTATTGAATTATTTACTTGTAATTGTTGCGTTTCCAGTTTACATTGTTAGTCACAAACAACTACATGGTGCACAGGCCAGTTTGGAGCTTTGAACTTTTCTTTAAAGTGATGTTTGGGGGTTGAAATAATAAATATTTCTAACTCCGTTACCTGATGTTTCTGTTCTCATTGCCTTCTGTTCATCTTGCATCTTCCATTATACACAGAGCGGGCACGGCTAATGAAGGTCAGAGACACAGACATTATCTCAGGATAAAGAAATCAAATGTCCAAGACGACAGTGACAAATCTTTATGACTATAATATGAGGAACTCCAACAACCTAGTGGAAAATGTAAAAGGAACATTATCAGAAGTATAAATTGCTGCGACTGGATTTAGTATCGAGCATGGCAATGTTAGGGAAAAGCACGAAAACTTCAGTCAAAGTTGTTGCTAGCTTAGAGTTCAAAGGATGCTGTCCTCATCCGAATTGTTTTCCTTCTAGTGCGAAACCGATTTATAATATTTATATGAAGGGAGATTCAAATAGGTTGGTAGTGTGAAAAACAGAGCTGAATGCAAAAAGAATTATACATGTAATTTTTACGTTAATGGCCACATGGCACAATTCAGTGTGCACCGAGAATGTCATCCAGTGAATGCTCATTTGCAACATTTCGCCTAAGCCCCCTTCAAACTGAGAGTTCAATTATTTCTGCCTTTTGCAGATTATTCCTTGGCCACACCTTATTGTAAGATCTTTTAGAGCCTATTTTGTCTGCATTCATAATTCACTTCTTCCTGCCAAATTTCAGAAAGATCCATTTAGTACTTTTCAAGCCCTTTGGCAACAAAGGGATTTTCTTCTTTTCATATGTAATTGGGATCTAGATTGTAGGGACTGTGTGGCTCATTTCAGTCCTACCCACATATTCAATTGTTCAATCTTTGACAAGCAAACTGAAACACAAGGAGGATAAGATTTTGACAACTGATTTCAACTTATCTCATTTAATACTGATTTTATGTTCTTCCCTTTCATGTTGACTCGGTGCTTGGTCTACAAGATTTACATGGTTGAAGTTCTAATTGCACATGAAATTTTAATGCCTTCCATAGTCACATCTTGCTTGTTTAATCCTCTAATATGAGTCTCTATGTTGTCTGGTTTATCTCAAATTTCACTTGTTCAACAAAAATTTTGGATAGAATGGAGCTAACCGAGTTATTTTTGTTTTCAAAATCTCAGGTTTTTTGGGCTCAGACTTGTGATAGTGATAAACAATGATGATGGACAACATTTTTGCTGCACTGGCTACTGAACTATGACGCAAAAGTTTTCTGCTTATTTCATTTTCACTGTTTAGTTTTTGCATGGGTGTAAGACATTTTTGTGTCTAAAATTTAGAGCCAACTGTCTTTTTCTTACAGAAAATAAAAGTCAAGACAAAAACTTTAGTCTAAAATGATTTCTTCTGCGTGATGTAGCAGTCAGACTGCTTTTGTATGTGATGTGGCATTAAAATAATATATTTTGTTATGTGTGTAATGTACCATATTGAATTTCTTGCTCGTACTTCCCATAAGTAAGTGTCATGATTTCATGTTTTACAGTTGGCTTGACGAGCCAAATGGCAGAATGACCACAGTCCAGTTTTAAAGATTTTTTGGTTATTTTAGAAAATTATTGCAATGTCTATTTTGCCCCAAAAGCCTTGTTTTTTCTTCTTATGTTAAGCCTTCCTCTGATGAAACAGGTTACTTTTCTTCATCTTCAGCAACAATGTACTTTGGGACCTTCAAACTTAAGAAATCGATTTTATCAGGATATGTGACTACAGTCATTTTGCCATCTAGGTCTTCAGTTGTAAACTTGTATCATATTGCATTGAAAAGGCAATCCATTATCAAGTTGTTTGTTGTTTTTGGTTTTTAGGAAAAGTGCACAGGTGCTGTTGAAACCAAACTCAAAACTTGTAGGAAATGTTCCATCTGTCCTGTGAAATGTATCCAAAATAGTGTATCAACATAGTCCATGCATCATTTTGTATTCATTGTTTTGCAACAAGGAGAAATTTATCCCATTTTTGTTTAAAATTGCAACGTACATTTTTTTAATGTTTTCTTTACCATTATCATTATGTGTTGATAAGGTGCAAATTTCTGTATTGCTTTCGGTGTACTTCTTGTTTTGTTTTTTTTTTTTCATTTTGAAGTTAACGTTATTTGTTTTGTTTCACATATAGTAAGGTCACGATGAAAGCATTCAACATCGACCCCAATGAATGGGAGAACCTTGCAAATGATCGAAGCAGATGGAGACAAAAATTGCGCAGTGGCACGCTCGCAATAGACTTCAAGGCGAAAGAAACATACCTGACAAAACGACAGAGGCGGAATGAAAACACTCGCCAAAGTGAACCCAAAAGACTGACCTGCAATCACTGCCATCGCACTCTCGGGTCAAACATTGGTAGAATAAGCCACGAGAGAAGCTGTCAGTCAAAGTGAAAGTGAATATTCTAGCTGCTAAGACCGTCTGTAAAGACGCTAAAGGCCATATATATACATATAGTAAATAGAAAACATGGATTTTTAAAACATTTTTTCAACGTGTAGGTTTGTTTATGCTTGCAGTAATTTGGTTAGTATGTATTCTATTGTTCGGCCTTTTTTTTTTCCTTTCATAACTTTCTTTTCATCTTAGGCCAGAAATATTTCATGTCTATTTTGGGGATGGTAGTACGGAAACAAGAAGCATTTTTCTTTACAATTTCACGCTGGAGATTGACTGCGCAGGATTTCTTGGTACACCCACAACAGAAATACAAGAACAGTTTGTGTATCTTTAGGTTTAGAGAAAATGATGGATGTCATTGTCAATTAGGCATCAATAAATTACTCTTTTTAATCATGTTTAATTCTTCCAGCCTTAAATTTAAGCAGCTGTGATCATAATTTAAACTGAAATGAGAGAAGTAAATCCTCATGGCCTGTGTTGAAAACCTGGTAGAAGTTCTTTTCTGAACTTACATACATGTGGTAGTATTGGTAATGTTGTTCGTGATGAAGCAATGTCACTCTCTAAAATTTAGTTAGACCAGAACTGAAAAACTTTTATAATTTCACTCGTTATTGTTCAGTTAAGTTTCAATCTTCATCCATGAGTATTTAAAAGCATTGGGTAGGTTGGCGCTCTCTCTCTCTCTCTTTCTCCCTCCCTCTCTTTCTTTCCCTCTCCCCATCTCTCTCTCTCTCTTTCTTCTTCTCCCCCACTCTCCTTCTTTCCTTCTCTTGTCAAATTAGTCACTTGATCAATGGAATGAGACTTTGCCCTTATTTAATTTTATCCAGTAGCGTTTTTCATGTCTAAACATGAGGAGCCACCATGTGGTTATGAATGAGATCAACTGCGTAACTTGACTTTGCCTGCACTTGATACCTATAACGTCTTCGTTTCGTCATCATTTTTAATGAACATCATATGAGAGTTGTTTGAATCGTAAATCACATCATTTTGCCATGACATCGCTTTTGACATTTCTGACCGTGAATATGTTAGTACTGACACATGAATTATGCAACGATACATTCATTCATTTCATTGTGATCATGCGTATAACTTGATGTTTGAATGTGCTGTTTGGTGTCCATTTAAAAAAAAAAAAAAAAGATTTGATCGTAATAATTATTTTCATGCCATCCTGCTCTTTGTACTGTACATTGTTGGGAGAAATATTATGTATAGCTTGTTCATTAGGTTTCAAGTATTGATTTTTAATCTGTGGTTTTTCTTTCTTTCACTTTTCTGTTTTCTGTTTTCTTTTTTTTTTTCCTGATTCAGAGATGAGAACACGGCGTTTCATACTCATAGTCATAGTCATGCCCTTCGTTCATTCTTGTTGTGTGTGTGTGTGTGTGTGAATCAGAAATGTATATTTGTGTGTGTGTAGGGGGAAGGGGGAGAAAAATGTGAGGGCAGTTTTAGAAACTGGCATGGATAATTAGAAGTTTACACTTGAATTTCCACGAAGGGTACACGACTATATTTCATGTTACCGGTATGAAAAACAGAAATCAGATGGAAGTTTTTTTTTGGTCACACAACACATAGAAACATGGGGTACATGCACATTGTGTGGATAGGCTGGACTGATTGGGAAGATCGAACCTGTTTACCTCTATCTACAGAGCTACAAGTCTCTGTCTGTCTGTCTGTCTCGCCTGTCTGTCCGAAAACTGCCTGTGGTGTATGGATCTATCTGTCCATCTAATTTGTCTGTCTGTCGGTGTATGGATAGATCTGCGAGTATAACATTTACAGATCTATCGGCCTGCTTATCTTCTCTGTACGATTGTCCACGTTGGAATGTCCGGTCAATCTGTACGCCGATCGTTTGTGATAGTGATCTGCATGTCTGTCTGACGGTCTGTCTGTCTGTCTGCCTACCTATGTATACGATTGCTCACATTAGAATATATGCGATTAATTTGTGTTCAGAGCATCTCCATTTCCCAGCTTTCGGTTCATGTATAAATAATTTCTTCAGCTGTTTGTTGCAGTGCTTTCTGATTCTACCGATTTTTTGCATGACTGGGCACAATTGCCATTGACGTGTGTTTGTGGAGGAGCAAGTTTCATGCGGCGTTTCGCTGTTATCAAGTAGGTAAGGACAATGTAACTTGGCTGGAAGTGGAAGTAGGCCTAAGTTTTCCGTGACAATGCAAGTTTTCAATGATGCTGACGTCGTGTTTGACCTCAAGCGGGCTTCCTGTGGAATCGAAGTGAAATGAGAAAGGCGATAGGATTTGAATTCGGAGAGAAGACGTTCAACGTGAATAAGATGTGGCGGCTTTTGAAAACTCGAGATTGTGGCTAAGACTATGAGACACTGATCTGTAAATTTATATTTACTGCAGAATATTAAATTACTGTAAATGTGTCAGAACATACATGCACATGTGCGTAAGCACGAAGTAGGTCAATATAGGCCTACAGGAGATGCAGGCACTTGTCCGGCAGATAGATAGACTAACAGAAAGTAGATCATCTATAACTAGTATGACCTCTCGAATGCTGGTTTACAGTTCACGATAGTCAATTCAACAGCTACCCCAGTGTGATGTTAACAACTGCGCCTGTTGAAATAGGCCTACCTTGTGTGTAACCCTGGGCCTTCTGCCATGGTGTAACCCCATTGCTTATAATGTCTTCGGCGTATTATTTGGTGGGTGACACATTTGTAATCAGCGGTTACCAGTATTTTGCACATGAGTGCCCAGCTGCCCTATTTTCATAGCGCTTCGCACAATCTAGATCAGTGGTTTTCCTTGACAACCAGTGATCTTATTTTAGATCAGATTCGACTTTTACAATTTCCGAACTTTATCCAATAATAATTTATGATCCATCGGCGTTGAATCTCAGGGCATTCTTTACAAATACGAACGCTGAGAACCCCTGACCGATAAGCTCTCGGCGCTCAGCCTTTACAAGGGTACACCGAATTAGTACCGGTAATGGCATTCGGAGCTCTGCCTACGGGTAGAAGCCAACAGCACCCGAAGTTTCGCATTCGAAAATGGAACGTGTTATAGAACTATTAGGCCATGGGACCAAACTTGTAGCTTGTCATTCTGTTACGCACCTGAGGGGATAAGCTGATTTTTTTGCATGCAAGCTCTTATGCATCTCCCCTTCACAAAAAACCAATGTTGTCATTTCAAGTCTTGCACCTTTTTGTATAATTTGTATGTAAAGTGTGCCAATAAATGATAATTAATGATGCGAACTGAGTTTGCCATTTAAACAATGCTATTTTAATCAACCAATGGAATTGAGCCTTTCGCCGCGAAGTCCAAAAATGGCTGCCTCCATGATGGAATGCTGTATGCACTCTAAGAAAGATGTAAATAGCAATATAATTCAGTTTTCTTTGAAAAGTTGGATGAAATTTCGAGAATAAACAATCATTTGCTTTCTCTCTCTCTCTCTCTCTCTCTCACACAATAAAAGTAGTAATCTGCAGTCCTGCTTCAGAACTCATGCGCGCCAGGACACTGCATGAGCACCAAGCGTTACTTTTTGTGACCTGCACGGTACTACAACAGAATGGAACAAGATGGAGGATGAAAATGACAGCACGAGGAAACAATGCATTTTCTATAAATTCAAGAACCAAACTAATCAAAATAATAACTTCCGTGCACCCTCCGCGGTATTTGAAATGGACGTAAAATTGGGTTAGTAAGGTGGTCTAATGAAAAAGCCTTCTGCGTTCAAAGGTGGAGATTTTGTGAAATAGCCTATATAATTATGTAAAACGAAACAAACATGCAAAAATACAGATGTTACATAGCAATAAATATTTTTTTTAAATAAGTTATTAATGTGCACAGTTATGGATGACAACATTTGATTTTTAGTCAAAGATGGTCACTGGGAACATATTAAAACCATACCTAGATTTTCCCTAGGGGATGCGTAACGAAATTTACTTTAGAGACTAGCTAGGATTTTGGTCCCATGGCCAAAATATGGACCGCTGACTTTGTTTGCGCATCGTACATTCCAATTCAGCGTCACTGGTGTGTGAGACCTCGCTTTTCGCACTTGAAATACATGGGCGGCACTTGGTGCAGTTACGAGATTAATTCGCTTGTGCTCGAACTCCCCCCAAAAACTGCACGAGGATATAAAATATTATATCATTTCGCTGGCCCTACCAATGCACTATGTAGAGGAACAGAATTTATGTGGCGTAGCCTATTGTTGTACTCAAATGAGTACATGTAACAATGTAACTGAGCTCCATGTAGCCTAGGTTTCCCGTGACAAAGCAAATTCTGAGCATGGAACAGCACAAATTTAATCGCATAACTGCATTTTTATCATTTTAGCAAATGTAGGCTACATGTGTAACTAAAAAATTAAAGTACCGGTATCTTACATTTAAGATTAGGAATGCATTTCAAGTGAAACAAGCTGTGTTTGGTTTTGTTTGTATTTTTCCCTACTGTTCGATTAGATCCTTCGCACTCGTGCATTTTGATGATACTTGATGGGGGCAGCGATTGTGTAACCTGCAGTGGCGTGCAGAAGTTTAGCGATGCCTGGGGCTAACTCCTTGATTGCATGCCCGAGGATTCAAGTACAGGGCTGAGAAGTGTAGGAAAGGAGGACATTAATATACAAGTCAAGGACTACTGTATGATACAGTAGTCCTTGATACAAGTGTAAAAAAAAACACAACAGATGAAATAAACTTTTTATTCAAAATAATATAAACCAGCCACATTAATTAGCTTCGGTGCCCCAAATGAGATCTGCCAGAAGAAACTTGATCTACAGTACTTCATTTTTCATTTTTAAAAAAAATATATATTAACTGAGAGGAATTGTTTTAGTGACACATACGGTAGATCTCACATTTGTATGTCTTTATTAATTTCAGCTTTGAAACTGGCCTTACACAATCTGCACTTGAAAATACAACGGTAGGCAGTAATCTGGATGCAGTGCACATCGTAGAGAAGATATCCGGCCTTCCAAATTGCAGTAAAGATTCCCGAGGGAACTATATAAATATCTCCCCCCCCCCTCCTTCCCACCAGGTCATAGGAGCATCACCAAGAGCCAATACATGTAATTCATCCTGCGGTCTTCCATTTCAGTTTTTAATCGGTTCACGATCTCTAAGCTTACCATTAATCTATTCATTTCTTGCAGTGCCATCAGTCCGCTATCTCTTGCTGATTCTCCAGGCATCAGTCTTCTTTGCCTCGTTCGTGCAATTGGCATACCCCACCGGTTTTCACTATATTCATTAGCTGAATATATTGTATTGTGGATAATTTCGTCATTTGAACTACATTAGCATAACCAACAAGTTATAACCTTAACGCTGTGGAGTGTCAAGCTGACTGTGAATTTGACCGAATTCCACAGCGCTCATAAATTTATCGCAACCTTATATCAATTAGCACTGCGCACATTCTACACGTACCGTACCACAGGTCCTCTACTCGGGTCTCGCTAATTAAAACACGAATCCACCAGCTTGTGGGACTGTCGGGCAGCTAGTACAACGAATAATTATAACATGAACTGGGATAATTTCAAATTTTAAAAAAGAAAATAATTTTAATTTCTCTCTTCCATTGGATGCCGCCTGAATGTATGCCCGGGGCCGTCGCCCCTTCTGCCCCCCCCCCCCCAAATTGGTAACCTATAGCTGTCTTATTGATGAGTGTAAAAACCCAATGTTGTTAACAGTAGAATAATTTTAGGACTAAAAGCTTTCCCATGCAGCAATTTTGTTCTTGATTTCTAAATTACGTTGTACAGTCATGATATCTTCATTTCTTTGAGTCGAACGGGTATTGCTGGTGGTGTTAACACCACTCATTATGCAGTAATGAACTCTAGATATCGCACCATTACTTACACAGCTGCTGAGACAAAAACAATTCTCAACTTCTGTCTCGTATTTGTCCAAGTAACACCAGCCTCTTTTACGCGTCTTGCCGCCAAGACAGCAACACCACCAATTTTATAGGCTCCAGTAATGAAAGGTCTTTCTTTACACGGCTGTAAAATAGTACACACCTAATCTATTCATGCATTCAACCCACCAGTCTCCCGCCCTCCTGCATACACCTGTCTGTAATGAAAGGTCTTTCTTTACACGGCTGTAAAATAGTACACACCTAATCTATTCATGCATTCAACCCACCAGTCCCCCACCTGCATACACCTGTCTGTATCCTTACCCCCATCTCATCATATAAAATATAAAAATGAAGTATAAAGGCCTCCAATGTGATCATGAAAGGCTTTATAACCCTTTCAATGCCACAGTTGTTACTTTTGAATTTGATTATTTCAGTTACATCTAAATGTAAATGGGAACTTTCAAAGCAAATTCATCAAATGTCTAAAAATTCATAAACTGTATTTGACAGATTCACAGCCGACATACAAAAGAATATTCTTGACAACAGGCTGTGGCATTTAAGGTGTTAACCGCTAAGCCTTAAATTGTACAAAGTATCATATTACTCATAGAAACAGACAGGTATGTGTAGGCACATTTTAAAAGGTCTTGAAGTTCTCTTTATTTTTAATACTTTCGTTGATTTTGAGCCACAACCATAGAGATACTATAATACACTAGAGTCCGCACGGTGCCATACGGCATGGAACCACTAGAATCGCGTGGCGGCCATTTTGACTTGGGTAAGCGATTTCGGAAGTCAAGAGTTTGTTTATGCAAGATGGTATTATAGTATCTCCATGGCCACAACTCAGCTGAACAGAAGATATTTTGAGCCAGAAAAAAAAAAAGGCGCATTTTCTTCCAGTAGAATTAAAAAGTATGACAGGAAATTTTGATCAGTGCCTCAATTTACACACTGGTGATCGCAATGCGACTAAAAATCACATCTGTGTACATGTATTCCCCGAGTCAGCCCGCCAACTAGTACAAAAAACAACAACAAAAAAGTTATTCATGAAATGACAAATAAGGTCATGTTCAATCCATCCATGTTTAATCCATAATTATCACTCTGTTATCTGGTTATATGCATGAATATACATGTAATATATATATTTTTTTAAAAAGCGTTCATTTCACATCAATATTTGCTGTTGAAGCATAATTGGGATCTGCAATTTTAAATTCACCCACGTTCTTCCCTGCAAATTTTGACTCACTCAGCAATGATCAGTATTTAGAGAAATAACTGCAAAGGGAGAATGAAAAGATCGAGTTTCAGGAATTTTATAATACAATAATTAATATCAGAAACGTCTACCAAAGGCACTATGACAATTTCATTATGTGAATTACCCTGAACTTCAAGTAAAAAATTTGATTTGAACATCTTATTCATGACAAGCTGCGAAAAGTAATTTGCAAATCTAAAATAGTATAATAGAAATCTAATGCCAGCTGACTGTACCAAATCACACTAAAATTGAAACCAGAATGCCCCTTTTCCACAATGTTATTGTTATAGTTTTGTACAAGTAACAGCTGCCGTAAGGTGCCACAATAAAAAGATAGTACATAATATGACAAACGCTGGTACTATACAGTATGAACCACAATAGGAAAGCCATTTTAACAGTAGTGCATATATTATAATGAGACAGATTATAAATTCAATTTGAGTGGTAAATTACCAGGGTACAATGAAAACATATTGCCCACTGCATCAGCAATGAGATCCACGGAGTGAAGTGCAGTCAATTTCTTTTTCCTACATTGTAGGGAGGACCTCATATCTTTCTGCATAGAGAAATCAATTAATAATAAGTCGCGCCAAAACTCCTTTGAAACCAAGGCTTATAAACTTAATATGATTTTCTGAGGAACTGGAGAATGTTGAAACAAGTGCACATCATGCTCTAAATATCATCAATTTATATATATATTGTAATACATGTGCATATAGCATTCGAATACTACTCTGGCAAGAAAAATCTGTATTATGCTACTATTGCTAGTTAGTTCTTACAAGTTTGAATTGCTGAAACGACAGATAAAAGACAAAAGTCAGACGCCTAGATAGGTGAAAAATCTAAACTGGTGGTGAAGCCAAAAATACAGATTTTTTTTATTGATAGTGTCACCACCAAATTGAATTGATAGTTTTCAGTGTCTACAATTCATAATTCATTTTATGTCCAATTTTTCAATGTTTTATCAAATATCAAAAAGAAATTGCTTGCTTAAAAGATTAAGTTATTTCCAGACCTGTCATATAACAGAATATTTTGTCAAATTTCAACTAATGTTCAACAACTACAACAGACACTAATACATTCTTGTGTAATACTGTACTTACATTCCATGGTTCAACAGTTTACATTTTCATTTGGAGAGTATGTGTTCCTACTGCTTTCAAAATCCTACAGTTTTTACTTTTCTTCAGAACCCTCCACTGCTTTAAGTCAAGCTCAGATTTTGTCAATGGCTTACAGAGAATGATTGTTGGTTTTGTTAAACTGGTATGACAACCTTGCAAATTGAAAAAATTAGACGTGCCATTTTTCACAAACATGTCACCTGAAACTGAGACATTAAATTGACCTGACAAGTACAAAATCTTCAAAATCCAATTCATGAATACAAAATTTCTCAATCACTTTGTGGTATAAAACAGGCATGAATGAAAAGGTAAAAAACAGGCAATAATCAAGGCATAAACTATTCAAACGTACAACAACAGATTACGAAACTGGCCAAGTTAGATTTCCAAAAGATATTAAGAAATACATATATAATAAAGTCTTCCATGCACAACCCGTTAATTTTATTGCAAAGAAACAACAAAAAAGAAAAAAAACCAACAGAACAACATAATTAGTGTACCTACTGTCTGAATAGTGTGCAGTTTATTTACAGAGCAGCTGTAGTTAATAATGATATTTCCATACACTTTAAACCCACAGTCAATTTTCTGTACCAAATTCTGAATGAAAACAGTTACCATCAAACAACAGGCTAATAGCCTATTACAGGAGCATACTTGGCCAAAGTTGTTTGTGTTTGAATGTGCATGAAAATTTCAGTGCCAGCCGGCAAGATAAAGATTAGTGAAAGTGTTGAGTTTGAGGAACAAACAAAGAACCCAGTATGGGCATAAAAGAAAAGAATTTGAATTTATTATTACATGCAGTCTTAAAATTCAGCGTGAAGAAAGAGTATAAGTTTAAAATTGGCAAAGACTTGTGTAAATCTCTACCATGTAATGTAATTCAGACTCGGTAATCGAACGGATTGTTAATATTAAAGTCTGCACTATCTAAATAACTTGTAATATTCCATGTGTTTATACCAAAATATGAATGAATGTAGACTTAGATGGAATTTTAAATCATTAGTTTGCCCTAAGTTGCAACCCGAGGGCCAACATGGCATATTTTTTCATATAATATACACCAGATCTATGCAGAACATAGCATGCGCCCAACACTGGAAAGAAAAACATGCTCCCATGTGCCAACATGTGATGTCAAAAACTCTTTAGAGGAAGTTTTATCTTGTCTTTTTATCACTCTTTCAATAATAATATTCAAAGGTATCAAATTTTCTTCATGTTATATGGCAAATTCCAGAACAAACACAAGACCATTGTGGTGTACCATTTTTATTGTAAAAAAAAATACCACATATCAAAATTCTTTCCTTCTGGTACACCTAATGGAATATTTCTGGACCAAATCTTTCTTCTATGTTCAGTATGTTTAAAGAAAGCATCCAAAGACAAAATATGCTTGGGTTAAAATACTTTTTTGTAACTGATTTTTAAAAACACTCAGGCCTCTATGGTGGCCACCTAATGAGAATGTCTCCTATGGAAATCGTTGCCTGTGCATAGCCAACAAAATTATTAAGGATTGCAGTCCTATGCTTCACCAAGCCATTTCCTCCTTCTGGTAATTCTGAGTAAATTAGTATATTGCCCACGTCTTATAATGATGTTCTCCAGCACACTTCAGACTTGTTTCTTTGAAATCTTTATCCAGAAAATGATCTATTTGAAAATGATAAAATCTTGCATACAGGTTTGTAAAATTTTGTTGTCTACTTGTCAGCTGACAGCAATTTGCATAGAACTCTTTATTTTCATACGCCATTACTGAACACTGAATTTCTACCAATATGTCCAAGGCCATATTTCCTTTCCAAATTCAAATTGTAGATATTCACTTTAACTTTTGACAACGCCTAAATTTTTCAAATACTCAATCCTGATGGGGTGCTCATCAGCTGGTCGATTGATTGGAGTCCAGACTGGTTCACCGACAAAGAGGCGCTTGGCTTTGATGTAATTCTGAGGATATCAAAGATGCTTATTAATGCATGTATTCCACTCGAGAGTATTATTTGTCCAAAATAAAAATAATACTTTGATATAAGCAAGTTTCGTTAAAAAAAAATTGGTCACCCTCTCGGTCATGACAATTAAAGGATTTACTGGTAGTTAGCAGAGCCCCTTTCTGAGGCTTACATTCAATAAGACAGTGCCCAAAGCATTCTCATGCACAGAGCAAAATGTACTGTCCATTGTCAGCAATATACTTTTACCACAACATGGAGCCCAGTGTAAGCATAATTTTTTTTCAAAATGATAAAAAAATAATTCTCAACTTAAAATTTATAAATTCAGCTTCCTAACACTGTAACGCTAATACTAGTAATAGGTCAGAGGTCACAAACTTCAGAATCACAAATGCTTTATAAAATACTTGTTAGGCTCTGATTGGAAGTCCACAAAATCAACTTTTTACATCTATTAAGATTCCTCTTGTCTTCAATATTTTTCATGACATAAGATTTCGAAGTAAACAGGAAGCAAAAAGGAAGCAAAAGAACACTGCAGTGTAGCACTGCTGATGCATCTTTCAACACACAGGAAGAAAAGCAACTTACATTGGTGTCCAGTGTAAACCTGTGATAGATTCCGGCAGGAACAATCAACATGTCGTCCTTCTTAACTTCCACTCGGATCCATTTGTCATTGCAGTCGCGCACATCAAAATAACCACTGCCAGCCACAATGAAACGAATTTCTTCATCCGAGTGGATGTGCTCAGTGAAGAAGTTTTTTAGCTGTGAAAGGAAAAAAAAAAATTGTTGAGGAACACGTTGTTGTCATATTCTAAATTAATTATCTGTGGTTTGTGAGAATAACTTCACAAATGAACAAATCTATGCTTGTATATAAGTATCTTCATGTCTTGAGCAGAGCTGTGTGACAGAAAACTTCTCATGTTTTGTTTGTACATATTCAGTTTCCCCCCATCTTCTTTTATTGGCAGAACTGCAAATTCATTTTCTGACATGCAAATCTCTGTGCACCACTGAAAGCTGTAGTAGTGCACACATAGATCTGATTGTTGATTTAAATTTAAATCTGAAATGATTCCTTCAAATTGTGTTCTTAAAAAATGAAACCATGATTTTTCATAAAGGAGCATGCATGCATGTAGAACCATTTCATAAGCTGACTAAACTAATCAATAGAACTTTATAGGTATGATAGATTATAAAAATAAACAATTTACATGTGTGTTTTGAAACACGTTTACTGTAGGCTAGCAAAAGAATTTCAACACAACAAAGCGAAACTTTTAAAAATTGAAAGGCAGTTCTGCTGAAACAAAGCCTGTAGTTTTCGGCATTGTGTTACTGTGACTTTACCATGCACATATTTTCAGATGCAGATGAGCTATCTGTGCTCTATATGATCTGTTGTGAACCATTCAAAAAAACTTTTTGAAAACTTTCAAGACAGAAGTCTCACCTTTTCATCATAATTTGGCAGAGTAGCACGTGAAATTTCACACAGATCTTCATAGGTGTAACCCCTCTTTTTCTTGAGTTCTGCATAGTCTTTATTGGTCTCCCAGGTCTCTGCATCAAACTGGTTACAAAGCAGGAAAAAACAGAGTTAATTATATAAATCTATATGCAGGGGGAGGAAAAAAAAGTCTGTGACTTGAGAGTGAACAGAACAACACAAAATTCTTTTTAAAAGACCTTTTATAATATCTTCACATTCCTACCTTGATCCAGATATTGACTACCTCTTTTCCTGTAATTTTTGACACAATTTCCCCATTCAAAATTATTATTTCAATTATCAAGAATTAACCAGCAGACCCTGCAAAGATTCATTTTGTGATCTCTCCATATCATATTCAATGTTTGTGTTAAAATATTGTTCTATTGAACAAATTAGCTAATTTGTTAAAGTGTGCAGATCGAATAATATTTTATAATCATGCGAAGTGCCTATTCGCAAGCAATGACCAATAAAGTTTCCCCAATGAAATTTTTTTTTTAAATCACCAGCACAGATTTTGTATTGCAAGTGGTCTACCCTCTCCCATGTTCAGTTCAATGCAATAGCTCTTTGGTTCAATCTCCGCCTTCATATGTGTTGGTAACTATGCCATCATGGGAATTTCATTGACTAAATGGCTAACTTTGCCCCTGCCTTTTTAACAAATTTTTTCCTGCAACTTTTACCCCCTATCCCCTTTTTTTTAAACTTAAATTTAACTGATTCACTTCCAGCTAGTTTCTATCAAAGAACAAGAATTGCCCTTTTTGAAAGACGGGGATCTGAAATGTAGCTGTAGTGTATGGAAGTGTTAAAAAAAAAATTAAGTTAAAGTGAAATGCCAGATTATTGGAAATTTAATAGAAAATATTTTTCAATGTGATTTTCACTATATTTGAAGTGAGCATTTTTCGGAGGAACACATCCGAGCGGCTTGCGATAGTGAGTCAGTGGGGATGAACTAGGATGGGAGGGTAACAACGTGAAGCAAGGTGAGTTTGGTAAGCTGACCAACTGGAATCGATCTGTTTGAAGACTGTGTGATATTCTTGCGGATGTTACACTTACAGCTACATATAATTTTGATGATCTTTTTGTTCTTTAGATTGTAGGGGTTGCATTTCTTTTTCATTTTTTCCCTTTCAATTTGATTTGGACCATAGGGTTCATTCTTTCCCATTTTGGTTTTTATGCTCCACCCAGTATTTTAGCACAAGTAGTGTATGTACCTTTTTTTTTTTTTTTATGCAATGGGTTTTTTTTATTTAATCTAAATTAGATAAGGACACTGATATGATGAAACTGTCTATTTATGGTGTAATTTTGTTTGTCTGGCCAGGAGGAAACCTTCTGACCTATTATAGCGGTAACTAGTAAATTATTTTCTTTATTACAGAAGTAGGTAGTCCAAACAGCCCCACTAAATGGACAAAATCCCGTTTTGGCATAATTTTAGGCCACCATTACACGGCTATTACTACTGTGTAGTGATGTGAAACGGCATGTATCCTACATCAAAATAAAGTTCAATCCTTTCTTTGATAGCCTTTTATATTGTTTAATATGTTTAGCACAGGTGTGTTTTCATAACTTGAAAAGGGCATAGTCTTGCCATTTTCGTTCTGAGC
Organism: Onchidella celtica; assembly: GCA_963931925.1. Taxonomy (NCBI): domain Eukaryota; kingdom Metazoa; phylum Mollusca; class Gastropoda; order Systellommatophora; family Onchidiidae; genus Onchidella; species Onchidella celtica. The sequence continues at coordinate 9,908,124 of OZ007578.1, read as the reverse complement.
TGCACATACTAAACTGACCCCCTCGTCACAAAGGGTCGCAGCATGTTGCGCCGATGTAGCGCACTTGTTTGAAAATAACTCACACAGAAAGCCAGATAAATGACATTTAATTACATATATTTTTCATAATGTTTCAAGTTGAAATTCCTTTAAAAATCATTTTTGTTGAAAAGTTTGTTGACCGAGAAACTGTCGGAAACTTTAATAGATCAGGATCAAAATTATACGTCAATAAATTTCAGCCTTTGCATTATAAGGGTATGCCAAGATCAGACATGGGGCATGTTTCGGGGCGAAAAACAAACTGTTTTTATCGACCCACCCGATGCTTGATTTCACTTTGTCTGACACTCAGTGCTAAGTCAATGGTGACACCGTTGACCTCCTTTTCAATTAAAAAAAAAACTAAACATTATTTTTGTCTCCCTTGTAAGAGTTCACAAAGAATTGACATCGGATGAAGTTTGGTAACTAAAAATAGTACAATGAGACTAGGCTTGTAAAGTTGTTTTACAATTTTGTACTCCTCGAAAAAATTGAGCGTTATGTATCCCTTTGTCTTGGAAACTAAGAATTTTTAATGTCGTGACTCAATAAACCGTCATTTTATGGGCGGCCAAAGTTGGACTATCGTGCAATTTGCAAAAGGTGGCAAAATTCGAGGTGTTTTTTCACTTTTGAAAATGCCATAACTTTCGAAGCCTTTAACTTTAAGCCAGAATAATAAGTTTGGTGTCAAAATTCTTGGAAAAACAAGCTCCATCAGATTTGACAATAACTGGTGAGACATGATCAAAACTAAATATCAGTTTGGGCTACCTGATACTGAGTGATAGAAGATGCTCCGAAACATTTATCCAGTGCAACACAATTATCTCAGCTACATATTTTCAACTTTTTTTTTTATACTGTGGACTTAATAATTAAAGTAACATAATCGTAAATTACAATCAAGCCTTACATAACAAAACATATTTAAAAAATAAGTGAAAACATATAAAATGAAATGTAATACATTAACAAACGTAAATTCTAGGTTCTAAAAATTATTTATTTATTAATTACGACGTACTTTGAGATACTCCACCCCGGTTTTTCGGTACAGGTCTTCCAATCCGACAAATACTGGAGGGTCAAGCATATGTTGTTCCCTCTGGTCAGCATCACTGTCATCCATATACCATGCTCGAACCATGATGATGCTTGTTCTCAAACTTATAAAGTGCAGCAAGCAGAAGGTACACTGAAAGCCACTGAAAGGCTATGTTGTATTATCCCCGATACTCCCAGAAAATAGTAGCCATGAACTGTGACCTATATTGCGGTGTATGGTGAATTTGTTGATCCAGTATATTCACTGCCTGCGCCAAAGTGAGGCAGGACCAACAATACTACGATTTTCGCGACAAATTGTTGACATTCTGATTCTCATTCTATCTATATATATTCTCGATAATATCTTCCTTACAGTTACACCGAAGCCTTTATCTCTGGTTATTTCCATATTCACATGTTCGTCTAATCAGGCCTTGCATTAATAACCTGCACACATAGCAGCAGATGAGACTTCCACCCCAGTGGAAATACAACAGTACACAGCCGAGACTGAAATCATTCTCATCCGTGTTCATGGGGGATGTTAAAATTTACGAAACACTTGGCTATGTGAATGGAAACTAAGGAAAAAAAACAAAACGAACACTGATCCAGTTGCTTACAAAGTCTCAGTTTTATACCCGCAAACAGTTGAACGCACACTCAAGACGAATTAATTTATTCAGTTTTGGGGCGTAATCTTGAAGTTTTGGTAAGGGTGGTTTAGAAAGTTTTGCAAGCTGTGAAATAATTCAAAAAGTTTTACTCGTATGAACCTGAAATTTTCAGTCCCTCAAAATATTCCCCTCTGCTTTGTATGCAACGATCCAGTCTCGTCAGCCACTTCTGCAGGGCGCAACGGTAGTCACAGACTCTAGTACAGTGTGCAACTCTAAATTGACAGCTTTTCCAAGGTCTTGTGTACGTTCAAATTTCCTTCCTGCGAGCTTTTTTTTCAGTGTGGGAAATAACCCCAAAGGTCATGTTGGATGAACTACGAGTGGCTAATGTGGTTACTGCGTGGGTTCAATCGTAACTCCCTTAAGGATACACAGGATTAACAAACACAGGGTTCTGCTGGCAATCTTATTTATTCAAAAAGCCTAATAAAGGTATCACTACCAAACAAAAAAAACCCAAAAAAGAAAAAGAAGCCCAGAAAAGAAGCCCAAAAAAAAAGAAGCCCAACCAGCCATAAGCTGGAACAAGAGAAAAAGACAAAAACATGATTAGGATATAATGACAACATTAATCAAGCAATCAATGGTGGACATACATAGTGATAGTATTAAGTATTAAATCAAACAACAACATAATATAGAATTTAAGCAATAACCAACTGGATATGTATGCATGGAATAAAATAGCGCTAAGGTTAATGAATAACAACTACAAGAGGCTATATCATATACACAAGGAGTTTCCTAGTACACTGGCAACATAAACTAATTAATGTACTAATCAAAGTATGAAGGACATAACAAATGAAGGGGCAAGAACACAATAGTTTCGCTCCACTGAGCCGGTGTACAACACATCCAGAGTGGCCATTCCATTTAATAACGCAGTGGCCAACATGGCCCACTGACCGTCCATAACACAGACGCTGCATCCCAATGCAGGCCATCCTCATAGGCCCACTCCCATTATTAGTACTAACCTGCCCCAGGGCTATTGTATTGGTTACCTCCCTTCCCAATCGATACTGAAGGGTCATGCCCTTTGACCTTAGCCGCGGAGCTATGCCGCCAGGCTAACATGTGTATGACACACCACTAGATACATAAAGTAATGTGTACATTCCTTAAAATGAAACTGTCCTTCACACACTTACGAAACTCATAGAAGCATAATACATCTGGATAACTATAATACATGCACATGATATATATATATATATGTCGGCGAGACTCATTGCAACATGTGTAGACTCACTGGAACATTGTTCATCCACCGCCGCACATAGAACAGTCCTGGGGCTCACCCATGTGAGGCCCAACCAATATTATACATCTCCAATACATGTAATTAATTACACATCTTAAACACTAAACACGCAATCACAATCACACTGCTCTCTATAGCATAGTGGTACTGGCAAGGTACACAAATACCCGTAATACAATCAAGTGTGGAGTGCCGCTCGCTATAACATAAGTCATCCACATTAACATGTCAGGAAATCCTCACTGCCCACCACAACAAGGCAATGCTACACATACACTATATATAGGCACACAAGCAAATCGTGATAGCTTGGTTAGCGAGCCATCATTATCATCTAGCACCGCAAACGTTAACTTTGACAATAAAGTCACAATATCAAGACACTGTACTGCAAAGCGCATCTTACACGAATAATGACAATGGCAATTACCGTTGAGCCGGACTCATAATGGTCTCTGTAGATCAGCATTCTCTACGCGGCATCCAAGAAAAGGGGGGGGGTGCGCAAATTAAAGTCACTTCTAATATAATAGTCTCCAACTTACCCAAAGTCTCTCCGGGTCCCGCGCTACCGCTTCATGCCTTATGGGGCGGGGTGGCGATGGCAAGCGTCGGCAAGCCTCTGAGCTGCTACGGGCCCGGGTTGCTGGGCTGGGTTCACTGTGCCGTCGGCTCTTGTCTCCTGCGTCTATGATGGAGTGTGTTGACCACTCGAACCGCATCTTATTTATGAGCCCGCGCGGACGTCCGAGAGAGCTATTACGTAGCCCGTGTTGCACAAGTGAAAGGCTCGGACATGGAGTCCAGCCCGACAACATAACCGGTTAGGGTCCTAACACAATCGAATTTACAGTACGGTTAAAAGGGTGCACACAAAAGTCAATTAGGTATCCCAGTAAACTGCAGAAATTACTCTAACGTCCCCTCCAGCAATAATTGAATAAATTTGACCCAGGTTGGATTTATCGGGGATAACATGCGTCTAACTCGTGGTTTACTTTAAATCCGAGATCCTCTTATTAATTATTTCAATAGGATATGTGCATCAAAGTACAACAAAATTAGTACCATTATAAAGTAGAAACTTGCTGCTACAATTCTAACTGACTACTTATACCAGAAACCCGGTAATAGTTTTAATATAAATTTTCAAAGTGTCAGGACTAACAACATTCGACAATTTTGTGCGGGATACTTTCGTCCATTAATACGACGTATCTCCATTGATAACAAACGTTATCATGAGTACCCATTTTGTACCGATAGGGTATTGTCTACTCTCAAAAATGAATTCGGGTTCCCGTCTTTCTGTCGGTGGATAACAACGAGTGAGCGAGTTGTAAGAAACTCAAAGCCATGATATAAGAGTTGGAAGCCCCGGGGGTCAACATTTCCAACTGACCAATCAAAATGCGCGCTTTTCACCGTGATGTGAATAACGGGTCCCGCGCTAGTATTACAAGGGAAATAATCCAATTAATGGTGCTCGGCCAAGTGTCCATAAACTACTATGAGTGGCCGTCCCTCACTCACGCACTAGAGCTACCATGAAAGCACATTAAAAATAAAAAGTCGTTCATCCTCTCACATTCTCCCCTGCTAAGTCACGTAGTCCCTTACGTGACACATACATCAATTCAAAGGTTTACAAAAGACCACTGAAGGTATAATCAAACTCTAAGGGGCTATGATACCATCACTTAGAGTAGAACAATTGCAAATTACACACGGTGAACCGAAGTACAACAATGGTCCATCCTCTTTATAACTACTAACAGGTGGCGTGAACCGGCTAAGTTACTACTGGCATCCTGAAGATGTACACAACAGTCTCAGCTCTGGCTGTAGTAAGTTACATCATATGGACAAAACAACAGGTCCCAGACCTGCAACGGTGGTCCCAGACCACTATCAGGGTTAACGTAGGATCGAACAGTACAAAAAAATACAATATGCTATAAGGGCACTAGGGCAATGAAAAAGGTAAGGTCAACATAGGCATTAAAAGTCATCGTAACTAAGCTGTGGAGAAAGCTAACATGGGCATACTCTCTAACTTAAAATCTTGAGGCGGAGCTCCCTTGGATTCGGTGGTCTATCATCTGGCCTGATGGAAACTCGGGGGGGGTCTTGATGGGTGCGCTCCCCTGCTCTTTCTGCACTCACAGTCAATGTCTAATGTTAATCACCAATAAGAGTCAGAGGTTCAATCTCTGGGGTTGTCTGTGTGGGCGGCTGGACGTGGGGGCAGCTGGACCGCTGCACAGGAGGTAGGGGCTGTAAAGTTCTCAACCCATGTTGAGGGTCTGGTTGGGCTGCATGTGGCTGGCAAGGGTGGTGGGCTGGGAGTACCAGACACTGGTCGACGCAGGCTGTGGGGGCGGATGTTGCGGATACGTGTAGATTGCGGGATGAAATACCCGCAACGGGTCCCTGTTGACTGCAGTGGCATGGGTGGTGTACACAGGACTGGGATACAGGTCCTGAATCTTGAGTTGATGTTGGAGGGCGTTGGTCTTCGTGGCTCCCTGGTTCCTATGGGGTGGGGCAGGGGTTGGCTGGCCGGCTGGGCCTCAAACTAAAAATTTCCACGGCTGGGTTTTCTACACTACAAACTAACCCTTCTGTGTATCCCACTTCTTGACACCAGAAAATGTTGGATGAACTACGAGTGGCTAATGTGGTTACTGCGTGGGTTCAATCGTAACTCCCTTAAGGATACACAGGATTAACAAACACAGGGTTCTGCTGGCAATCTTATTTATTCAAAAAGCCTAATAAAGGTATCACTACCAAACAAAAAAAACCCAAAAAAGAAAAAGAAGCCCAGAAAAGAAGCCCAAAAAAAAAGAAGCCCAACCAGCCATAAGCTGGAACAAGAGAAAAAGACAAAAACATGATTAGGATATAATGACAACATTAATCAAGCAATCAATGGTGGACATACATAGTGATAGTATTAAGTATTAAATCAAACAACAACATAATATAGAATTTAAGCAATAACCAACTGGATATGTATGCATGGAATAAAATAGCGCTAAGGTTAATGAATAACAACTACAAGAGGCTATATCATATACACAAGGAGTTTCCTAGTACACTGGCAACATAAACTAATTAATGTACTAATCAAAGTATGAAGGACATAACAAATGAAGGGGCAAGAACACAATAGTTTCGCTCCACTGAGCCGGTGTACAACACATCCAGAGTGGCCATTCCATTTAATAACGCAGTGGCCAACATGGCCCACTGACCGTCCATAACACAGACGCTGCATCCCAATGCAGGCCATCCTCATAGGCCCACTCCCATTATTAGTACTAACCTGCCCCAGGGCTATTGTATTGGTTACCTCCCTTCCCAATCGATACTGAAGGGTCATGCCCTTTGACCTTAGCCGCGGAGCTATGCCGCCAGGCTAACATGTGTATGACACACCACTAGATACATAAAGTAATGTGTACATTCCTTAAAATGAAACTGTCCTTCACACACTTACGAAACTCATAGAAGCATAATACATCTGGATAACTATAATACATGCACATGATATATATATATATATGTCGGCGAGACTCATTGCAACATGTGTAGACTCACTGGAACATTGTTCATCCACCGCCGCACATAGAACAGTCCTGGGGCTCACCCATGTGAGGCCCAACCAATATTATACATCTCCAATACATGTAATTAATTACACATCTTAAACACTAAACACGCAATCACAATCACACTGCTCTCTATAGCATAGTGGTACTGGCAAGGTACACAAATACCCGTAATACAATCAAGTGTGGAGTGCCGCTCGCTATAACATAAGTCATCCACATTAACATGTCAGGAAATCCTCACTGCCCACCACAACAAGGCAATGCTACACATACACTATATATAGGCACACAAGCAAATCGTGATAGCTTGGTTAGCGAGCCATCATTATCATCTAGCACCGCAAACGTTAACTTTGACAATAAAGTCACAATATCAAGACACTGTACTGCAAAGCGCATCTTACACGAATAATGACAATGGCAATTACCGTTGAGCCGGACTCATAATGGTCTCTGTAGATCAGCATTCTCTACGCGGCATCCAAGAAAAGGGGGGGGGGGGTGCGCAAATTAAAGTCACTTCTAATATAATAGTCTCCAACTTACCCAAAGTCTCTCCGGGTCCCGCGCTACCGCTTCATGCCTTATGGGGCGGGGTGGCGATGGCAAGCGTCGGCAAGCCTCTGAGCTGCTACGGGCCCGGGTTGCTGGGCTGGGTTCACTGTGCCGTCGGCTCTTGTCTCCTGCGTCTATGATGGAGTGTGTTGACCACTCGAACCGCATCTTATTTATGAGCCCGCGCGGACGTCCGAGAGAGCTATTACGTAGCCCGTGTTGCACAAGTGAAAGGCTCGGACATGGAGTCCAGCCCGACAACATAACCGGTTAGGGTCCTAACACAATCGAATTTACAGTACGGTTAAAAGGGTGCACACAAAAGTCAATTAGGTATCCCAGTAAACTGCAGAAATTACTCTAACGTCCCCTCCAGCAATAATTGAATAAATTTGACCCAGGTTGGATTTATCGGGGATAACATGCGTCTAACTCGTGGTTTACTTTAAATCCGAGATCCTCTTATTAATTATTTCAATAGGATATGTGCATCAAAGTACAACAAAATTAGTACCATTATAAAGTAGAAACTTGCTGCTACAATTCTAACTGACTACTTATACCAGAAACCCGGTAATAGTTTTAATATAAATTTTCAAAGTGTCAGGACTAACAACATTCGACAATTTTGTGCGGGATACTTTCGTCCATTAATACGACGTATCTCCATTGATAACAAACGTTATCATGAGTACCCATTTTGTACCGATAGGGTATTGTCTACTCTCAAAAATGAATTCGGGTTCCCGTCTTTCTGTCGGTGGATAACAACGAGTGAGCGAGTTGTAAGAAACTCAAAGCCATGATATAAGAGTTGGAAGCCCCGGGGGTCAACATTTCCAACTGACCAATCAAAATGCGCGCTTTTCACCGTGATGTGAATAACGGGTCCCGCGCTAGTATTACAAGGGAAATAATCCAATTAATGGTGCTCGGCCAAGTGTCCATAAACTACTATGAGTGGCCGTCCCTCACTCACGCACTAGAGCTACCATGAAAGCACATTAAAAATAAAAAGTCGTTCATCCTCTCACAGTCACAGGGTGCAAAGTCTGGACTGTAGCTGGATGAAGTAAAACTTGGATTCCTTAATTGTGCTTCTAGGCACAGTTATAGCCCTTGCTTTATGGGGGTGGGGGGGGGGGGGATTATCGTGAAGGTGAGGTTCTATCTTTGGCTTTTGCTCATCAATAGCTGTTTTCACCCAGGGCAATACTTTTTGCACATAGTAAACAGAGGTCATTGTTGTATCATTTGGCGTAAACTCGACCACTAGGAGCCACTATACTTGAAAAAGATGGTGAAAAGTCTCTTCTTTGGCGGAACACGACTGGGGCTCCTTTTTCGGTGATCCACATACGGTGCATTCGTTTTGAGGGATCCCAGGTACGAAATCCAGGTTTCATCACTCGATACTATGTCTGTAAGTCTCTTGGGCCCGTGGAGCTCAAACATATGGAGTAATTCAGTGACACATCTCACCCTCTCTCGTTTCGTTTTTGCTTCTCGGTGAGTAAATTGGGTATCCGTCAAGGGCATACTTTTTTCCATGCGTTATTTTTTGTACTAACCCAATTCGAAAGTCCAGACATTTCGCTCACCTCCTGTGTAGATGAATGTGGGTCTTGTTTCAATAAGGTGGCGGATAATATCTACCGTTTGCTCGTTCCCAGCAAAATGTGGGCGACAGAACGGGGGTCATCAGAAATTCTTTCTCTTCCTTTCTTAAATTCTCTTACCCAGTGACAAACGGTGTCACAGGAACACATAGATGCTCCACAAACAGTTGGCAAATTTCCCGAATTATCTTGGGCTATTCCCCGAGTTAATATAGAAATAAAATACATGTAATGTTTTCCTTTGAAAACTCCATAATTTTGTTTGCGTCACACACAGCTCAACGCATGTCAAAATTGAGCAAAAAGAACAAGTTGTATGTAGCGAAACCCTGCGTGAGAAATAAAACCCAAACGATACAAAGCAAACTAAAGATAAGACAGATACCAGCTCAACGCATGGCATTTCTATGACGTCATCACTACGTCGCACATTTCTTATTGTGCAAAATAAAGGTTTCATTCGAGAGTTTACTTGTTAAGGTTTGGTTCTATGTTTGACTCACAGGTCTGATTAGGCAGATACGTTGCTAAATGGCAACTTGCAAAACTTTTTGAACCACCCTCGTAAATCGTTGTTTTCTTAGATCTTTTTAGATTTTGTTTTCATCATAATAATACTCTACTTCTTGACAACCGGAATAGCCCAGTTGCCTGCTTATGACACAGTCAAGAAAAGGAAGCTCAGATGGTATGGGCATGTGACAAGATCAGATGGGCTCTCTAAGACCATACTACAAGGAACAGTGCAGGGGAAGAGAAGACGAGGCAGACCGAGGAAGAAATGGGCAGATAGCATTGCGGAATGGACCAAGATGAGCTTTCCTGCAACCCAGACACTCGCCCACAACCGCCACAAATGGAGCCAGTTGGTGCAGCGTTCATCACTGCAGCGCCCCTACGACCCCGGCGCGTTATGGGATCAGTGACAGTGACAGTGACAGATTAACAGATTAAGAACCACCCAGCCAGAGGGCAAATGAATGAAAAATGCTCAACATCAGACTGCAGATAAAATGCCCCTAGCTGAAATACGCAACCAAACAGCACTAACAGGCATAATGAAATTCATGCTACATCAAAAGCGAAATTGGGCTGAACATGTGGGAAGGATGAATAACTGAATGGCAACCAAGAAAAGGAAAAAGAACAAGAGGACGACCAGGAAGAAGATGGCAAGACAAAACACAAAACAGAGGGGAGGAACATCACGGATGAGGAAATCATCAGACAGAAAAGACTGGAAATCATTATCGGAGGGGGCTACATCCTACAGTGGATGAACAATTACCAGCTGAGAGGTGAAGTGGTTTGTAATTAAAACAGAATGTACAGATGTAATAGAGAGAGAGAGAGAGAGAGAGAGAGAGAGAGAGAGAGAGAGAGAGAGAGACAGACAGACAGACAGACAGACAGACAGACAGACAGACAGAGAGAGAGAGATCTTGGCTTGTTGTTGAAGTAGCATTAATTGTGGCAGTTGCTGTTGTTGCTGCTGTTTTTGTTCTTGTTCTTGTTGTTAAAGGAGGAGACCTGTAGTTGGAAATCATGGCTAAGAATGTTCAGAGGCATGCAATGGAACAGGTGGATGTGGTGGTTCAGCGGTTAAGTTCTGTTCTATTTTAAACTTTCATGTATCTATTTAGAAATGGTGAAAGCAGAAGCCACACCAACACTATCAGTTATAAGGCCTATTAATTGACAAACATAGAAGAACCAGACCTGGTTAGCTTCAAACGGTAATAGTTCGTTTATCGATCTTTAAAAGGAAACATTCACTGCACCGGGATTTTTTCATTCAAGATAAATGTTAACAAAATTTGTGCAAATTACAGGGGTGGGGTGGGGGGGCTATTACTACGAAATATTTGATCCGAGGGAGCACATGTACTATATAGCATGTGTTTTCGGGTGAAAAATTTGCGATGGGGGAACAAATAATTCACAGCAGCTGCAAAGTGTGCCCTACGAAGTATTTGTTCCGGGGGAACGTCAACATTGGGGGAACAAAAACTTCGTCACACCGGAAAGGCCAGTGATCTTTGAGGTTCGATTCTATTGCCAGATTCGATGGGTTGCATTAGTAAACAAGATGTTGCATTTTTAAATCACGCTAGATTTAGTAACTTCATCCTCGATTAAAAAAAAAAATTGAGTAAAATTCCAAAATCATGCTGTTGTTTTTTTTTTTCAAATTAAGTTGTTATAGTACTTATAGTCAATAGATTTTATCAAATTCAAACGTGTAATTTAAAGGACATTCAAATCTGGCTGTATTTATTACTAATCGCTACTCGACGCTGGCCAGCCGTCAATGTCAACAAACCTCAAGGAATTTATCTTCGGGTCTAAAGGTTAAAGCTTAGAGGACAAGCTTTACAAAACGCCGGCTACGACTGCTAAACTGTTTTTACACCCACGAAGGTTTGTTGACCAATAAATTGAAAACTTCTTTCAGCAATTCCCTCGATCTAGGTCTAGATCTAGACTCTAGATCTACAAAAGACTAGACATAGAAAATCTGTAAATTTCAATCGAACTGTTGCTGAGCCTTCTTCATTTATCATTAGGCCTAGATTTAGACTAGATCTAGATCTATATCTATATCTAGATCTAGATCTTGTGACAAAAGCCGGCAAATGACTGACCAACACGCAAAACATTAGTTATGATTTTGACCGAGATTAGATTATGTAGGTTAGGCTATTACTTATAGTAAAGTTGTCATACAATTATATCAATCCTGACAGTCTACAACAGGACATGAATGATGTAATAATTATATACAAAGCCTAAGATAAGCCTCAGATGGCAGCTGCAGTGTAACACGTTGATGACGTTTCCTACTTCTCTTCAGCATTGCCTCTCTTAACACACATTTCTCATTGCCCTTCTTCTTAGTCTTGTTTTTTCCTCAGTGTCAGTCACCTGCATGTGTAAGTGTAAAGACTGCAACTGGATCAAGCCTTATTGAAGTTAAATTCATCAATGACTTCAGAAGTTTTTGAAACATGGCAGAGAAATGACTAGATCCAAGTGTTTATGTAATCTAAAGTGTAATTCAGACAGAATGATGAAATAATAATGAATCTTGCTACAAGTTAGGCAGGCTTCAGTGAGTGGCTAAACAAAGTATTTTCAGAGCACCAATCAGTGGCATGGTTGAATGATGAAATAATACCGCATGCCCCAGTCACTGAATCAATGTCATGGTGTCCTTGATTGCACTAGATATCAGGATAAAAGAACAGGCTTAAATTTTAAATGTTTGATCAGTTTCTCCACAGACACTCTGTACCAGAGCAGAGATCTTCTTCATTATTTCAGGTGCCTGTTGTCAGGAATCTTGATTTTATTACTTCATCTCATTTTGCAGAACCTGCCTGAAACACAATGCCTTCGTCCATATTGGATCAGTATGGATTGCCAGCAGTACTGACAGTGACTGGATTGCACCAAATGTGTATGTTTTATTATAGTTGTAGACATTTGCAATCCTAAATCCCACCTATGACTTAGATTATGACATAGATCTTGAAAAATCTCTATACTGGTACATCAGATAATTTTTCCATATTCTTGAGGACATTATATTTTATTTGTGGCATAAAATATGGAAACTTTGGGAGAGTTCGAAGACATGATGAACCCTCTCAGTCATAGGTATTTAAATGTACATGTGTTTTGAACATCTATAAATTAGGATGAAGAAATGTTTTCGTTTCCTTAATTTCTTTAAATTAGTACTTAATGATCGGTCATCTAATTTTGAACTTGTAAAGCTGATAATTTGTCTTATGCAGCATCTGCACATTATGTTCAGTTAATCTTCATATCTCATGTTGTGTAAAATGAGGAATGTCAGCACAGTTCAGGATTCACTATTCTCAAGCATTGCGTTATAAATGTCTTTGTCTTGTCGACCTTGAAATGAGAAGTTGAGAAAAATGCACAGATTGGCCTGTTTTTTTCTCTTTTGTCATTATAATAATATTAAAGTTAAAGTTAGTCATTTGAATGAAAAATGTAGAAAGATGGTATAGAAGTTATCAAGTTGGTGGTCAGACTTGTGTTACACTTACAGTCTCCTAGTTATGGAGGTCAAAACACTAAAATTGAAATCTTTTGAGAGGAAAGAGTATAGCGTTGATGGTTTCATACTTTCTGGCAAATAAACATTCCATACTGCTTGTTTTTTTTAGTGTTCCTATATGCCAATTCCACCTGCGTTAGCAGACATTCATTTCGGCTGATATGAAAGGCTCTTAAGTTGGCCTGTGGAAAAGGTTTTTCTTCTACATTCTCAGTAATTTCAGGTCAGAAACATTTGAAAAAAGACTGTAAAGTGTAAATTATTGTCTGACAACAATGACATTACTTCATTTCACCAATTTTGGGGGGATAGCTTCTTTTTGAAAAATTTAATAGGAATACAATAATTACATCAAACATACCAGAAAATGACAGTGCCTACATAATTTTTTCATGACATTTGTCTTTTATGGTGGTCTCCCTTTTGTTTTCCAATTCAGTGCGTATGTCAAAAGCTGTGGGTAATGCTCGTCATAAGTTTGATGTGAAAGTTCCTGAAACGACTGGACCACCAGAATTTATAAGGACATTCCGTGCACAGTGAGTAATATTTGTACATGTATAATTTACTTCCCGCTTTTTGTTTTTAGAAACAAAGTACCTTTTCTACGAACGAACAGAATGAAAATGGGAAATTTTTTTTTTTATCTAGATCAGGAATCAGCGTGGGATAAACCTGAATTCACCCCCTCCCCCTCCCCCACCATCTGGGTGAACGGGAAAATGATTGTGAATACTCATACTCATTGAACAGTTATCTCGGCATATCTCCACATGTATTAAACACATTTTCCTTAAAATGGCAGAATGAAGTGATAGTGATTCCCCAATTCAAATTGATGAAATTGTTGAAATATCAAAATGTAACGGTTCTTTGTTTTCTTATACAAGTATGCCAACTTATAATGATCTGTAGGCTAACTTACATATTTTCATATTTTCTCAATGTGTAGTTTCAGGACATTTTTGCTAAACACAATGCGGACCTAGTTCCATAATAGTATGGTCATATGGGAGTGCGTTTGTAGAGGAATACCATTTATTACGAAGTGGATAGGTGGACCCCGGGGTGTACCTAGCGAAATATAGGCATTTTAGGATAGGTGGACCCCGGACCAAGGAAAAGCTGTCTTTCACTTCAGCGCCAAGTTAAGCTAAGGTAAGAAAACAATCATTCAAATAGCGGCATTGATGTCGATAAATCTAGATCTATCTAGATCTACATGTTTTGTTGGACCTGAGGGGCGTGAGGGTCTAGTCAGTTTGTATCAATGGGCGGTAGTCAGATTGACTAATCAGGCGAAAAGGGGCTGGGGTAGCCATTGGCGATCGATGTACACACAAGTAGGCCTACATTGGCTGAGATCAAACCTCCATGGTGCAGCGGTTGAGTGAGTGGACTTGAATGCAAAGTTCCTGTTACCACCAGATAAATACTCCCTGGAGTTTGTTGCTGAATTACAACAGAATTTTTCTTTTTGCAACATCACTCCTCTTAGTGAACACACCACTTTGAAGAACTACTGTCCTAAAATATTTCACTACAATTAAACCAGCCTGGGGTCCACCTACCCTTAAACCTACTTATTTCGCTAGGTACACCCCGGGGTCCACCAATCCGTAAACCTACTTATTTCGCTAGGTACACCCTGGGGTCCACCTATCTTATACAGATAGGTAGACCCCAGGGTCCACCAATCCTCCAAAGTGGAAGGCCAAATATAGGCGTTTTAGGATAGGTGGACCCCGGACCAATGAAAGCTGTCCGGGGTCCACCTATCTTAATCTTATACAGATAGGTAGACCCCGGGGTCCACCTATCCTATATCATTTATTATGTATGTTCTTGTACTTACTTGTTCGTATTTCTCTTTCGTTACAGAACCCTTTGAAGACTGTTTATTTTCATTGCTGTTAATAAACGAATCTATTTCAATTTAAAGCAAAGACTCTGTAGTCATTTAGTTTGGGTAATTTACAAGTGCTGTAGGTGATATGGAACCTGGTTATAACAAGGTGCAATGTTCTGCCACAAGCCTCATAATACACATGATCTCACAATTCCAGGGTAAAGGGCAAATAACAAGATAACGAATATGCATACCAATTTCTTTATAATCAGCCTGGTCACCTCCCTTGTTAGCATATGATTTACTCCAATATAATATCAAATTGACAGCAGATCATCTTGGCCTTCAAATGCTAATTCATTTTCTTTTGCTGCCCGATGCCTTGTGTTGATTGAATTATGAAATGAGAATCAGATTAAAAGAATAAAACAGATGAGTGCATTTCCAGTAGTTTCCTATATTGTATCATTCAATAGATGCAAATAGACTGGCTATGGGATAGCTATACACGCAGTGTAGGCACATGGTCAAGTAAAGTAAGCCCAGTGTAAGCAATGAGAATGAGCACAAAGCATGCTGCTGGTAGTGATAAGACAATACACAATAATTATGTCTGACAAAGCTACACTGTTGTAGCCGGCTGGCCCGTACTGAGTCATTACTTTCAAGTGACTGCATGTTGTGTGCTTTCACTCTGCTTGATCAGTAAGGAGAGAAAGTGTGCAAGGCCTTAGCATGAGACTGGCAACAGTACATGGGGTAGATAACAGACAGAGCCCAATCCCCCCACAATTTACCATACACATTCAGAATTAATTGTCTCTCAATGTCGGGTGTTTCAGTTATCAGCTGTTGTTTTTCAGGTAGCTTATCATATAGCTTATAATTATATACAGCAGAAAAAAAACAAGGAGTTACTATTTTCTCGCTGTTGCCAAAGTCACGATATCACCAGTGTCGTTATACCTGTACTGTAGTATCTCCCCGAAGAAAAAAAATCGGGAGTTTGGAGTTGGAGCAAAAAAAGGGAGGGCGGGGGGGGGATTGTGCAACACTTGTTGACATAACTGACCGGCTGGATGATGTGAAATCTTGACTGGTGGAGTAATACAAATTTTATCCTTCTAAAATATGGGAATGCAAAAATCAACTTCATATGCTCAAACGTTTTTCATTTTCAGCCAAAATTCAGTTGAGTTCTTACCATCTTCTTTGGCTGCTCTGTGGCTGGGATCTGTCTTTGTTCACCCAGGTAGGATGTTCAGTTTGTGTCATGATATACAGATACACTGTATTGTAGAGTCTACTCGGAGAGTCAACATTCTTGTTAATATTGTTCACCTAGTCTTCACTCCTTCCTTTTGTTGCCATTGGGCTGATTGTCAAGAACAGATTTGATTCATAAATGTTTCCACTGAGTAAATTTTTGTGAGAGAGCAGTGAGTAATTTTTACAAACGTAATTATTGTGCGAGCCAGCATAACTTGGTCTCGTAAACAATTTGTTTTGAACAGTTTTTTTCCTAACAGATAGACAGAAGGTGTGGGGAAGGATAGACGGACAGCGTAGGTGTGCATGACTGAGCACTTTTTATATCTCATGTTTTGAACTAGGTTTAGTAGAGAGGGAAGGGGTGAGTAGGAATTAAATGTTATTGAGACGTCTGTTGACGTACAGAAAATCCGTGATCCAGAGTAAAAGCTCGGGGTTTTGAACATGTTAAGAATTTATTGCTATAAAATTACATTTTATTGTCTTGAGTGATTCGACCTTTGATGTCGACCCAAGGTCGTTGCGTAGGGCTGTTACTTAAAATAACTCGGTTCGGCAGCTGAGCTAGAGGTGGTTGCACCAATCAAATGTATGAATCTGGACGGAAGGTCGAGACATAGCTTTAGTATTTAAACCCGTGCAGAGCTTAGATAGAGGCCACATGTAGACAATCCATTTACGAGGTGGACGGCGATAGTCCTCAGCCAGATGAGAGACATAAGAGACGCAGTTGAGCAGTCCATATTGTGAGGAGCATGATTTTAAAGCTCCAGAGCCTAAGCTACTTGGTTTGATATGAACCCACAGCGTTTACATCCAGCGCTCTCACTCCCAGTGAGGGCCTAATGGTGAGAGTTCATACTAATTTGTAATGATGAAAGTGAACCGTTCTACTTACTTTTGAAGACAGTTTCAGAGCTACCGCCAGACAACGCATGATTTTACAAGCATTCTCCATGGCGTGTCTAGAGGAAATGTCCATATCATAACATGTCTCATTGAATTAATAGAATTTAAACTGTTATATCCGTCGCCACGTGCGCGGATTCTATTTGGCATATAACTCATATGACCTGCAAGTAGTTAGAGTGAATAAGTTAGTCTTTATAGAAAGCCGTAGTTTCATTAGTTAGATTCAGTTGCCTTTGAATTGATATTTATATTTATAATTATATTTGTTGCATTAATTCCTGTAATTAAACTGCCCTACAGTTCTGCTAAAAATCAAAGCAGTTGATTTATTTAGTTTTTAGAGTGCAAGTATTTTTTTTGTGTGTTCGTCGATTGTGGGAGCGGACCTCGAAAGAGTGTCAGTCGAATTATCCCCATCTAACCCACATCGCGACACTGGAGTTGACTTACCAAATTTCTTAATCCTTAATTTCTTAAATTCGTTAGATTATAATCACCTTTTCTCTTTGTTTGCATTACATTATTGTTCTTTTCATGATCCGTCGCTCACGGGGTGTCGCACGTTGAGCTAGTTTAAAATTATTTATTATTTAGTTTTGTATACTGCTTTGTTATTTTTACTTCCACATATGTCGCTGCTCTCCCATTGACCCGATGACCGAGGCCAGGGAGACTACAGAACAGAACTTGGAACGGTGAAAGACAAAAAAGACTGACTGTGGTGTACGCAAGGGCTAAAGGAATTACCACCCAGTTCCTTGAAAGTTAAGTGATTCCATCCTAAAATTTTGTCTGCGTCTGGGGAGTTGAGTGTTCCTCCTCGTGTTTTAGAGGCTTTTTATACTTTTCTTCTTTGTTAAAACTGCGGGAGGTCGGCGAGGGTTCTTACGTGTGCGTGTCCTCTGTGCCAAAGTGGTGGCTTGGTCGCCGATTTTGCCGTTTCGACGACAACGTCTGCGGTCTCGCAACAACCAGTGGTGATTAAAACAGTGAGGATTCGCATTCGTGAGAATAGTCTTTGTTAGGGACCTGTATATTTGTTTAGATTGTGGCGTTCACATCTTCCTCGTCTCTTTGGGAAGACGTCTCTCTTGTTCTCTTCTCACCTATCTGTAATTATATTCAGAACTTGTAGGGTCTGTTATCGTTCGTCTTTTCTTGTTTGTCTAGCATCGTGTTTGGTGTATTTTTTTTTCATTAGACCTTTATCATTATCCTGTTGGTACATTCCTTTGTTTCTTATTTTACCTAAGTAACTCATGTGTCTACATTGACACATTGATTGAGTAATTTGATCTGGTTATTGAGAGTAACGATTTTATTGAATTGTTGGAACCCGTGCAGTTAGCACACTGCCAGTTCTATGGAGCTTATTAAGCGTCATGTATAACCGATCTCGTCTTTATATTGACGAGCTCCCGAGAAGGCAGTATTAGACTGTTTAGGGAGGTGATTTTTTGTGTGTAGTGATGAGTAGTGAGTATTGATTTTATTGTCGGCTGGTGCCGCCGCCCGAAGAGCAATGAATTTGTCTCATGGGAAGAGTCTGTATCAGTATCGAGGTGATGTCGATATAAGAGCTATGTGAATTATATATATTGAGGATACTTTTTTTTAGTCGTCTGCGTATGACGTCGACCCGAGGAGAGCAATAATGAGATTGCCTCATGGGATGGATGATATTGGTATTTTTCGATTATTTGAGAGATGTTTGGCAGTGCTAACGTAGTACACTGCGTATCCGCGTATTCGCGTGTTATTGTTGAACCTTCTTACAGGCATTGTAAGCCCCACAGGGCAGTGTAAGGCCTCAGGGCAGTGTAAGGCCACAGGCAGTGTAAGACGCCGAGATGCAGTGTAAGACCTCTGGGCAGTGTAAGGCCGCAGGCAGTGTAAGACCGACGGGCAGTGTAAGACCGACTAGTTATGTAAGGAAGGGAGTCTTCGCGTTTTTGAGAGTTTTTTGCAGTGGTAACAGAGGACACTGCGTGGTCGCGTTTTAAGAAGTTGTGAGGTAGAGTGGTGTTGTTTTTTTTATACAACCGATTATGTCTATGGTTTTCCGCGTTTCGTGGACCATCTAACGTAATACTAGATATGACAAGTAAGAATACTGATTATGATTGTGACTCTCCATGCGGTCAGTGGATGAGTTATCTAAGAACATACCCGATATAGATATTGAATTGAACCGATTATGACTATATACCGAGATGTCTGTGACACTTGACGTGTGCATGGCTTGCGTACGGAAACGGCGCATTAAATTAACTGCTATCGCCTTGTGGAGCCTCATCTATCCCGGATTGGATATAATTAGAAATAGGTTAAAGTATAATGTTAATTAATTGAGATTTAGATTATTGTTGAATGCGAGAAGCGCTATATAATTCTTAAATCAAGACGAGCGCTACGCAGATTTTGAAAGAGTACGTCAGGCTAATTATCTTGTCGGCGTTTGTTATTTCAGCTTCACTATGGCGAAATTTATAATTGATAAACCAGAATATGTTGCTATTTTATATAGAGACTGTTAAGCATTGAGGTTGAGCATTTTTCACCTTTTTCGGAGACCGTGGATGGTTTCACATTATATTGTCCTACCAATTATGGACAGTCTTTCTCAAAATTTCCATGTGATTCCTTTTTCCACTAGCGTCCATCCTGACCATGACCTGAGTTTCAGACAACATTGACGCCTTTGTCTGCGGGTCAATGAGATGAGAAAATGGCAAACCGAGCGACCAGACCTACTGCTGCCAGGATACCAGTACTTTAATTAACTATTGTTCGTTCATGTTCTATGAATGTATTAATTACGCTCAGTGAAGCGATGAGCTAGTTGCTCAATATTTCAGTCTTTACAGTATGTCTGTGTGAGAGAAGTTTATCACTTTAATTCTTAAGTGCTACAATAATTATATATTATCACAGAACGTCGCATATAAACATACATATGCTATTGTCCATCGATAATGCACGTTCTTAGAATTTTTTTTTTTACTTTCAGTAACGATATATTTTTTACTATATAGCCCTTTCCAAAGTACTATTACATAGCAACGTTAGTAGACAGTTATGTCGTTCAAACCCTTAGTTTTCACTGGGGTGGGGGATGTGTCAAGAACAGATTTAATTCATAAATGTTTCCACTGAGTAAATTTTTGTGAGAGAGCAGTGAGTAATTTTTACAAACGTAATTATTGTGCGAGCCAGCATAACTTGGTCTCGTAAACAATTTGTTTTGAACAGTTTTTTTCCTAACAGATAGACAGAAGGTGTGGGGAAGGATAGACGGACAGCGTAGGTGTGCATGACTGAGCACTTTTTATATCTCGTGTTTTGAACTAGGTTTAGTAGAGAGGGAAGGGGTGAGTAGGAATTAAATGTTATTGAGACGTCTGTTGACGTACAGAAAATCCGTGATCCAGAGTAAAAGCTCGGGGTTTTGAACATGTTAAGAATTTATTGCTATAAAATTACATTTTATTGTCTTGAGTGATTCGACCTTTAATGTCGACCCAAGGTCGTTGCGTAGGGCTGTTACTTAAAATAACTCGGTTCGGCAGCTGAGCTAGAGGTGGTTGCACCAATCAAATGTATGAATCTGGACGGAAGGTCGAGACATAGCTTTAGTATTTAAACCCGTGCAGAGCTTAGATAGAGGCCACATGTAGACAATCCATTTACGAGGTGGACGGCGATAGTCCTCAGCCAGATGAGAGACATAAGAGACGCAGTTGAGCAGTCCATATTGTGAGGAGCATGATTTTAAAGCTCCAGAGCCTAAGCTACTTGGTTTGATATGAACCCACAGCGTTTACATCCAGCGCTCTCACTCCCAGTGAGGGCCTAATGGTGAGAGTTCATACTAATTTGTAATGATGAAAGTGAACCGTTCTACTTACTTTTGAAGACAGTTTCAGAGCTACCGCCAGACAATGCATGGTTGTACAAGCATTCTCCATGGCGTGTCTAGAGGAAATGTCCATATCATAACATGTCTCATTGAATTAATAGAATTTAAACTGTTATATCCGTCACCACGTGCGCGGATTCTATTTGGCATATAACTCATATGACCTGCAAGTAGTTAGAGTGAATAAGTTAGTCTTTATAGAAAGCTGTAGTTTCATTAGTTAGATTCAGTTGCCTTTGAATTGATATTTATATTTATAATTATATTTGTTGCATTAATTCCTGTAATTAAACTGTCCTGCAGTTCTGCTAAAAATCAAAGCAATTGATTTATTTAGTTTTTAGAGTGCAAGTATTTTTTTTTGTGTGTTCGTCGATTGTGGGAGCGGACCTCGAAAGAGTGTCAGTCGAATTATCCCCATCTAACCCACATCGCGACACTGATATGTGAGTGTGCGTGAGAAAACCCACAATAAGTCGGCAAATTGACATTTTGAGTTCTGTACATATAATAAAAAAGACAAGACAATTCTGATAAATTGAAGTCAGTGACCCCCCTAAAACAAGATTTTTAGAAAACGGCATTTAATCCTATAAGTGGCAATAGCTAATTGACCAAGTAATATTGGAGTGATTGCTGTTAGGAGACCGTAGTCTTATAACTAAGCCGTTATAGAGATCATAGTGACTAGTGTTCACTGCTCATCTACAGTTTACCCTGTAACATGCCACGGTCCCCTAGAAGCAGCCAAGTAGGAAGTTTTTTGATCTTGTGAGGAGACCGTAGTCTAATTACAAAGCCGTTATAGAAATCATAGTGAATAGTGTTCACTGCTTGTCTGCAGTTTACCCTGTAACATGTCACGGTCCCCTAAACAACAGCCAAGTTGGAAGTTTGTGTCGGACCCATATTTTCACTTCAAAGCCGTTTTTCTCAAAATCAGCTCTGGCGACTTATTGTGGGTTTTCGCATGCACATTCACATATTCTGCCCATCATGTGTTATGGAAGACTGTGGCAGAGCTGACATACCGGCCCTACAGTTTCGTGCTAAAACTGCCATAAGGCTGATATATCGGCCGACAGTTAGTACTGTTCTGCACTCCTAATTTTTATGCTACTTCCTGATGTATTTCTATCCGATTATCCATTTTTCTGGTAGTCTGAAGGATGGAAAGGCCTTTGGGCATGGCAGCAAAACATTAAATGCTACAATTTGATGAAACTGTGTATGAATCAAATGAAGTATTGTTACAGAGTAATTTTACATGACCAGAACACCCTGTGAGGGACCTTGTGGAGCTATTATTGTTTAGCAACTTTTTCTCCTATTCTGGTCTTGTTGGGGAAAGTTTGAGTTTCATTGTGATTGATGTTTTATTACTTATGTGCAACCCCAATGCAAGTGTTGGCTTCTGTCTTAGGTGTCAGTGCATTTTCTTTTCAGTACCTGCTTCCCTCCTTTATGGTGGCTACCTGATTGGTAGGGAAAAATTCTTCCATGGCTATGTGGAAGATGCAGAGAAAAGGTGAGCTAAGTCATTGATGTACAACATATCAGTCATACTGTGTCCTGGTCACTTGTAAGTTGTAATATCTTATTATATAAATAAAAAATAGTGGTGGAAGTATTTCATTGTGATGCAATTTCACCTTTTTCTTTGCTCAATGCTAAAGCCTATGTAATACTTTCAAAAATTACAAGATTAACTTTCCTACTTGTCAACTAATCTGACCCAATCACTTTGTGTCCACCTGTTAGTAGTGTCCTTATTCAAGTTTCAGCCATTTCTTTTGAAAAGTTGAAAATGTATAATACACAGACATTTTTGGGGGTTTCCTTTGATAAGCTCAGTGCATGGGAGACTGTATTTGACACATGTTCAGTTTGTTGCCTAGTGCCTTGGTAGGCATGAATTCTGAAACAAGACTAGAATATGAGAGAGAGAAAGGTGGGGGCACAGGTTTATCCTGGGTAGTGCCGTGTCCCCTATCTAGTATGTTATAGCATAACAATCATGACATTGGTTCTTGTTTATAACTTGGGCAAGAAAATAGATTGGTCCTGGGGTTCTATTCTTGTTGTAGAAAAATTTTTAAGGGACATGCTTCAAATGGGTCGGTAAACTTAAAGATGGTGGAACCATGTACCTTTGTCAAAACTAACTGGGTTTAATGGGGCCTTCACTACCAGACAGGTAACATATCGAGGGCGGCAAGGTAAACCATCATAACTCGTTTCAAGAATTGAGATATTTGTTATGATTGTACCCCTTTACAGCTGGCAGCTGGTGATGTAAGTTTGGGCTTAAATTCTGAAAATGAAGGGTCAAATAATGTCTTTAAAAGAGCGTAACTAGGTCTGGTAAAGAAAGATACTCAATTTTTTGCTTCTCTTGAAAAAGTTGTAAAAAACCAAGTTACAACAGCTGTTTTGTGGTTGTTTTTTTTTTTTTTTCTTGCTTCTACGCTGAATGATATGAGAGCTATTGTATTTTAACAATGCTGTCATACTGACTTATTTATTTTCGAGTAAAGAGCAGTTCTTCATCCCATTAAATTGAATATCATTCTGCCTTTTTGGGCTTGTTTTATAGTTTTTATTTTTACTACATGTATTATTTTCTGGACAGGCAATTTACATGTATTTGCAAATAAAAGATATGCTATAACCATAATATTGGCCAACTATTTCACAGGCTTCCTGGTTTCAAGTTGAGTGCCTATTCTCTTGTTGCTCTTCTGGCTTTGTGTTTTCTGGGGGCAGAGCACAAGTGCATTCGTCATTTCACTGGCGTGGATCTGTGGGAGATCATTTGTGACCATTGTCCATTTGGAAAAAATTAAATGGCTGGCAAGAAATCACATGTTCCATAACAAAGTTGATGTGAAAATTTTTGGTTTTTGTGGCCATTTTATTTATAAGCCTTACAAATGAACAAAACTTGTTACATAAAAAGTCCATGTGTGTCTGAATTCCATGTGGTTTATTTTTCTATTGTTTTTTTTTTTTTAACCGATCACTGAGCAAGGGTTGATCACGGTAGAGAGATTTTTTCTTTTATGCAGTGCAATCGTAATATCTCGACATCAGTGGGACCCTCTGACTTGTGTCGAGTAAAGAGAAAGTCGAAATATCAGATTAGCGGTGGAAAAGAAAAAAAAAGGGGGGGGGGGTGGGGGGAATCAAACATCACCATAATGGGAAGTGTCCAATAAATAATGCAATTATGTCCCTTTTTCTTTTAATTATCGGCATATTGTCACCCGTTCCTTCAATATCCCTGTTGTACGGAGTGGTTGCGTGGCAAAGATTTGCTGATATTGGAGAAACGCTGTAGCTATCAAATAAGCAGTGCTTTACTTTTTTTTTTTTAACCTCGACCTGACTGTTTCTTTAGATACACACTCAGTAAGGCAGTTAACCGTGAGATCTAGGTCAAGGCCTAGTATCAACGGCTCACGAATGTTTTGTGGAGGGAAAAAAATTACTCAGTCTGTACTCTGTACCTTCACTGCCGTACGCTTATGCAAGGCACTCCACACTTGCGTTACTGAAGCCACGGGTCATTCTCTGTGTCTACACACACCCCTCTCCTACCCCTCCCCGCCGGCACCGCAATATAAAGAGGTCTTATAATATGCGGGGAGTTGTGTGGGCATTTTTTGGTAGCACAATAGTAGATCTAGTGCATTTGCTTTGCCGCGGTCGGGGAAAAATGTGTCGATATAAGAGGAAAGAATGGATCAACATGTCGAGTTACAGGGAAATATTTAGTAGCATTAAAGGAGGAACAGATTGGGACCTAAAAATTGTGTCGAGTTACCCAGAATGTCGAGAAAAGCCATGTCGAGATAAGTGGATTGGACTGTACATATTTATTAGGAGCAGAAACGAATTCTACTTTTTCTCCCATTTTGCATCATAATCAGGAGTAATTCTTATTGTCTATGCAATTTTCTGAAATGTTATCTTGAAGCCAAATAAACACATCGCGAACCAGAAACACAATTTTGTCCTAAGGTTAATACTTATTTTGATTTGTGCAGTGGAAAAATGAGGCCTTCAAATGCAGTAGCATCTGAGAATGAGCACTGATCCACTCAGGAAGTAGGAAATGATAACGGGTCACATCTGTTTGAACTTTTTATTTAGACTGCAGCGTGACAGTGAACTGTCTCATCCAAATAATGTATCATTTCTACGTTGCATCTTTACCAATATGGATGAGTTAGAAGATAGATAAGTATGAATTGTTGGCCAGCCTTTAATCCTCATGCTGATGATCTCATCACGTAATTCACAACGATTGCTCTCGAGTCGGCCATCATGAACCAGATTCGGATATTGGCTGTAATGTGAGTGACACTGACAGTCACAGATTATGTTTGAGTCATTTTTGAAGAAATTAATAATGTCACAGTTTTTATGGTGTCACCAATCAAAGGTTTACACATATTTGATTTCATTTATTTGGATGCTTTTTTTATGTAAATTATTGTACCCAACATGACACTACCAATCTATTGTTGCTGTTAATTTATATTATTCATAATACTGTGGAAGTTCACTTTTTTTTTTTTTTTTAGGCTGAGTAAAATTTAGAATGTTGGCAGGTAAATCAAAAACCTTATCTTTTGTGGATCGTTATTTGTGTGAATATTCGTAGTTTTTTTTATAACTGATCGAAGAAGCATGCAGCGGTTGTATTTACAAGGAAGAGATGCGCAGTGAAGGTTCAGACAGTTGATATTCTTTGTTGAAAACAAAAAACTTTGGCAATATGTGGTCCATGTATGTAGTAGACTCTTTAGGATAATTTTTTTCTTGAAATCTTTTTTATTATTCCATAAGGGCCATATTGCTTACGTTGAGCATAAATTAATCTTTCATGCCCTGATGTTTTCACTTATGAGTTATAGTTTGATCACAGTACGTTGCTAAAAAGGATATAACAGGGTGGTTTGTTTAATAACCTAGCTCTATTGTGTTTCATGTCACATCGATTTTTTGGGGATTGTGAGTAGCAGCACCAATTATACATGTATTTCATTTTCAGCTCTTTACAAACATAATATCCATGTACTTACAGTATATTTACCGGTTTTGTAGGGAGCATACAAGATTGTGATTTATAAAATGAACTTTATTTATGGTGATTGGCATCATGATAATTGCTACTTATGAACTGAGTTTTTTACACCAGTTAATATAATTAATAGCCTACATGTATTCCTTTTCTTTGGGGCTTTGGGATGAAATTTTTCTGTTAAAAATAAATTTCAGATTTTTGGTTTCATTATTGTTTGGCTTCAAGTGTTGAATTTGTTTGTTTCTTAGGCCAACTACTAGGCACTTGCTTTTGTGTCTTAGTTTTATGTTCCTGTCGTCTCTGTTATGAGTCGTTGTGCCTTGTCGCATATAATTATGTGCGCATTTCCTTTCTTTCGCCTAGATTTTGAAAAACGCGACTTAACAGCAACAGCATTTGCGCACTGATTAATGAGAGTGTGTTACTGTCTTTTTTCTAATAATAACATGTCCTGTCATAATTCGGGAGTGGTTGATTGGCCCTTCCGGTAGGGTCTCCGTCTGTCCTGCCACTCTGCTACATGTATATAATACATGTATTCTGTGTATCGTCTTGATACTCCCTAGCACAAAATGACTATTATTATATCGAGGTGCTTCCTTCAGCCTCGAAACTCAGTCTTGATTGATACTATTACTAATGAATGTTTCCATTACAACTGATAACTTAGGACAAAAATTAAGAAATACATGTTTATAGAAATTCACTTTGCAAACGGACCACTTTTGCATTGAAGGAGGCTTGCCAGCTTCTATGGCTAGTCTGAGACGCGCCATCTCTAATGTATGAGTGACAGCCACCCAAAGGCGCGAGCAAATTTATGACCATAAAAAAGTCACATTTTATTTTCACGGGAGATAAACGTAACAGGCTCTTATCGATGATGTCATATCCTGGAGTTAGCTCCCGTGCACCACTTTTCACAGGTTTCTGATGGAGAACTACGGGAAAATGCACAGTGGCACAGCTTTAAAAAAAAAAAAAAAGACACGATAACATTATAAATTATGCTGTTTCGTATTTTGAAAATGAAACATGTGTACACGTGGAAGCTTTGAATATTAAGAACAATTTAAAAAAAAAAAAGTTTGTCTGAATTGGGCAGAAATTAAATTGTTTCAAGTGCGTCCCGGGGGTACATATATAAATTTAATTTTCAGGCACTGCGGGAGTGCTGAGCGAGAAGTTAATAGCAAGTTGTCGTGTGAAGAATTACATCTGTTGTAATTACATGTGTAGATATTCCTAGAAATGTTCAGTATAGGCCTAACTGTGATTTATCATTCATACTATACAAAGACCGATAACGATAGGATTGCAACCAGCATCCTTATGTCAATGCAACGTAAACTTGCATTGGATTTCCGGAGGGTCGTCGTAATACCTTAAGGGCGGATTCTTTACATCAAACGGACGTCGGGGGGATGTAATCAGTGGATCTACGTAGGATATGATATCATTCCTGTGTACAAGCCAATTTCCAAGGGTTGTTGGCTGGGACTTATGTAATGTGTGATATGAAGAACGCTCACCAAAAAAAAATAAAAATAAATGAAAAATGATGTGCTTTAAGGCTCTGAACTAAAATTAAGAACAAGATTAACATAAAATCAATTCATCATGATCCCACTCACATACATGTTCCTGATCTACTCTCATACATTTATGACATTAACACATTCATACATTTGTAGTGTCTGTCACGTGTCATGTATTCAGCTCCGTTCTCATTCCTGAGGCCATTTTGATTTTAATAGACCGATCTGTGGAATATAGAGTATGCAATATTAGATGTACATGTATTACAATAGGCTTATTTTACAACTGACTCGTTCATCGAACATTGCCTGTCTGAACATTGGGCCAGCCACAAAGGACCGGTAGGTGGTATCCTCCGATTTGGAGGGAGGATGAGTGAAGGCGAATCCCCAACGTATGAAAAGTTTGAGTTGGGGGAGGGGGGAGGTATCAGAGAAGAATACGTTTTCAGTTATGGTAATGACTTAAAAAGTAGCCCGCCAGCAGCAACCCTAGGGAAGTCCAGCGCGTAGAACTAGAGAAGTGATCTATGACGTCAAGTTTGCTCATAGGAAGTACATGGTTCCTACTTAAATCCATTGGTTACGACATTGCGCCGATGTCAGTGTGTTGTAAGGAACCGCCCTTATGGTAACCCTACCAATCTTACGGAAATTCTATACCAATGTAGGTCAGAGACGTTGAGATGTTACCCGCGTTCGTACTTTACGGACGGTCCTTACGCTGGCAGACTTGCATTTCCCAGAAAAACGAAAATTGTATACAAAGGCACATCTGCGACTTAAAATACATGTATACAAGCAGCCTCTGTGAAAAGTCCAATACATCAAAGTTACACATGTAGATTCGTATCTAGACAAAATATTAAACCAAAAAAACAAAACAAAAAAATCGCAGCAAAGCTTGAAGCAAATTCAAAATGTGGCAAAAAGAAAAAGAGTTGCATGTTGGAAAGCATCGCTTGGTGCTTTCGTTTCTATATTATTTCGTTCATGAGGCTTTTGCAACACGCAACGTTTTCTTTTTGCTACGTTTTGACACAGATTCGTATCCAGAGGCGGCTGCACAATTCAACACTTTTCCTCCCCAAATGAAAAAAAAAAAAAAAAGGTCTGGTCCTTTGAGACTCAAGACTATCAGACCAGCCTTCTTTTAAATTAAAATCTTCGACGCCGAGGCCAGTTATTTAACCCGGTCACGTTAAAATGACTTTTGAAAAGTAGAATTAAAATTTCGGCTCTTGTGGATGAACCGCAACCGCTCTCATCCCATGGGGCAAAGCTAAATTTTTTATGTTGGCAGACATGGGAGTCCGCCACCTGAGATTATATCTACACAGATACACAGTTACATGGAACAACAAACATCTATGATTTGAATCTCAGCCATTCCTGTGGATCAGTGATTCTCACACGGTAGGCATTTGGCTACAAGGGGAAGGAATTTCAAATCTGGAAGGGGGGGGGGGGGGAGTTCATTTTTGAGAAAGGACAGCGACATGATAGCGGCCATAATGTGCTAGCTAGGAAGAAGCAAGACTTGTAATGGACTGAATTATATAGTAGAATGACAGGACAGAAGGACACTTTACCAGCAGTGTCCACCAACCACCTGCAAATCTAGAGGTAGGATTTTTAGCCAGTGGTGAGATTTCAGTTCAATGAGGAATTCCATGTACGACATTATTATTATAAAAATTAATACATGCATGTAACACAGCAGATCTACTGAGATCCACAAGTAGAGAGAGATGCGCTTCATGAGATCACGAACTACATAGTATCTAGAGCGGCCTGTTTCTTTCTTCCTTTGACTGCATTTGAATTTAGTTTCACGACTTGTTTCAATTACCACTGTGAGAGTATAATCTGGGATTATGAGATTGACGAAATATTATAATAACCATAGAAAAACTGTGGGGTCGCAGCAAGGCTTAAAGCAAAGTAAAAAAAAAATTGGCAAAAAGAAAAAGTTGTATGTAGCAAAGCATCTATTTAGTAATTTTTACTATTTAGTAAGCTAGTAATATTCCACATTCTAATTTTTTTTATTGTTCCATTGTTTTATCTGTTCAATTTTCCATTCTTTTTTTCTTTTTTTTTTCTTTTGAAGAAATTTTTCGGAGAAATACATGACGAATTGGCATTTTCTGTTTTCCCCTTTTCTTTTGCGTTTCATTGTATCGTTTGGGTATAATTTCTTACGCGAGGCTTTGCTACACACAGCTTTTTCGTTTTGTCAATTTTTGAGTGGGATTATGAGAAGCACTGCCATGGAATGAAATTCTGCGTGTTGATGACCAGCGACTCCTCTGTCCAATCTGCTATTGGCTCTGACTACATCAGTTGCTCTCAACCGGACGGACTAGGCGCAGGTTTGCGTCATGTCCACTACCACATTCAATTGACCGATGATCTTGTTTGTTTAGGAGTAATTAAATACATGAAGTTTTCAACTGTTGCGCTAATGTGTGAGTCTGGACACAAGTTTGTTCAGTTAGAATTATAGGAATTCCAAATTTCCACTGAAATAAACCAGTCTTGGGAACCTACAACCAATACGGTTCAGACAACGTTTAACTTGGGAAATCGGATTTTTCAATAGTATTTTTAATTGTCGAATTCTCGGACGTTTCAATAAAAATGCAACGTGAGCAAATAGGAAACAAAAACAAAAATACATGCACTCACTGGTCCCATCCCACCCTGACTCTTCCACAAAAAAAAAAAAAAGATAATAAGCGACATGAAAAGTGCCATTTCCCTGAGTCTTGCAGGGCATCAGACTGTCAGTGCCGAGACAGTCAGTGGTGCTCACACAAAATCCACTTGACACGTCTTTTATCCTTGCCTTCTTTCGTTCTCTCTCTTTCTCTCTCCTTCTTTCTTCTCTTTTTTTCCCTCTCATCGAGAGAAGCCTCGACTCGCTCGTTTCTTGTCCACTAGACTATGCTCCTCTCTTTTCCCACACTCCGTGTGTAATGCCACCCACAGTTCCTCCCCATAGAATGACAAGGTTTTAACTCCCTTCGGTCAACTTTTGAGAAAATGATCGAAGCTTTGTGTACTCATAGCTTTCAGAGATAGGAATTTTTTTTCTTTTGACATTTAGTAAGACATTCAAATTACACACCGAATCCGCTTGATACCGTGACACACAGTAGAGAAGACCCCTAAAAAGTGGTGTGTGGTATAATCAATTATAACTCAATTCAGCCAAAAATTGGAGAAAAGATCATAATGTGAGGCTGAACAATTAATGACACTTCGTTGATGACGCCAGCAGTTCTCTTTCTCTCCCTGGGACGCTGAGACAACCTCCAGCATTTTAAATCAGCAGAACAAAATTAATTTCCAACAATTTTTAATATGGCGCAGCGAAAATTGCGGAGTGGGTAACAAACATGAAATCGGAATGAACCACGGAATAGGGAACTACCAGGAGCGAAAGAAGCCCACTTTTGTGACTACGAGAAGTATGCCCAATGCTATTTTTGGATGAAGTGCAACGTCACTTGACTTGATCGGTGGTAAACAATACCTGTCTGTACATTTCCACCCGGAGTAAGGGAGTAAGACCTAACAAACGGCTCTAAATAGTTTCAGTCAACCCCAAAATATGAATAAACCACAGAAAACAGACACACACTCTGTCTTTAGTATAGACGGTCTCTTTCGATTCTTGTTACCGCCGTGACCTAGTTTTGCGATTTAGCTGAATGTGAGATCTCTCTCTAAATACATACTCTTTGATGTTACATTAAACATCGTTGCGTGCATGCCTTGATACGGAGCATTTCATCTCATCCAAAATGGCACAGGGTAGTCAAAATTGATGACGCATTCCTGCCTTGTGTCGTTTCTGGCAGTATCTCTATTCTGTGGAATGAACAAATTCGTATTGAGATACAAAATACCATTGATTTGTGTGTGTGTGTGTGTGTGTGTGCGCGCGCGACAGGGAACTTGGTAGGCTGCCAAAATACAATGTATTTAAGACTAAGAGCCCAGACACACTGGCGTCGGTTTCGTTTTGCTTTTGGCAGTTTTGCCGAACGACACCAGTCTTGTCTTGCCGAACAGCCCACGCGAGAAGATGCCAAAAATCTTCACTGATCTCTTTGGAGTTCATGGCGCTTCCGGTTTCGTCTCGTTTTGCTTTATTGGTCTTGTCCACAGCATCCGCGCCTCACAGCTATTTTTCCGGAAAATGACGTAATGAAAAAGTAAAACACTCTTTGCCTCTGTTTGCTTGTCCACAGCATCCGTTCCGCTCCGCTTTCTGTTTCGCATGTCAGACTTTTCACGTACAGACAATTCGTACGTCACAACTCTCTAGATTGCCGGTATTTTGTGCATCAATTAGTCGGCTTTTTGGATTTGTGAATAGTAGCCTAACTACCGGAATCGTCGTTTCTTTGTTGGAAAGGAAGTATCATACCTCTACCAAAGAAATCTTTCTGTTCATGTTAAAATATCATAAAAACCACAGAAAAACTGTTGGGTCGCAGCAAGGCTTTGCTACATACAACTTTTTCTTTTTGTCAGTTTTTGACTTTGCTTTCGTATTAGCGCAATTTTGCTGTTTGTTGTGCAAAATACGTGCGCAACGCTGGAAAATCAGTCCGCTAACGTAATAATTTTCTACGGAGCCTGTGGACAAGATCTTTCCCTCCGCCAGCGGACAGATCTTTCCGCAGCGGAGCGGAGTGGGTGCTGTGGACAAGAGCAGTATCGCCGAGACTGACGTCTTTCGGTAAAACTACCGTAACGAAACGAACGAAATGAAAGGAACGAAACCAAAGTCATATACTTATCCCTTTATCAGAGTTGTTTTAATAACAATCGAAACTAAAACAGAAATAATTTACGGAGTGTCTCTTTTTGGGACATGGCCAAATTAGGTTCTGATTCCACAGTGAATTTTTTTAAAATGTTGTCCGACTAGGGATTAGGGTTAGGATAACTTTAAGTTTGCCGGCCAGATTAAATCCTTCGTTGGCGAAATAGCCGTGGTATTGTTTTTGGAAATTGGAAATTGGTCAGGAAAAATCCTACTGTGAAGGGTGAGTACCTGGCTGCATGGCCCACCCCGGCCAGCAACCTCGCAGACATCGGTCGCAGGATTAATATCAAGTTTGCACATAGGTTACAACATTGTGGCGACATCGGTTTGATATCGGGAATCCGCTCCTACGACAATCCAACCAACTTTACTGAAATCATATATAAATTTTACGTCAGATTGACGTAGGGGTGCTGGGTGGGATATAGCCTTTGTCAAAAAAAAAAAAAAAAGAGACCGTCTAGCACCATAACTGAGGCCTGTGGTAACTTTCGCATACATTAAAAAAAAGTGTGCATGCATTATTGATGGACTTGCCAATTATGCAACACAGTCTATTTTCGTTTCATAGACCCAATTACCAAAGTTTGCCGTGTGAATAGTTTTTGCCATAGCTTCCGACTGGGGACCAGCTAATTTAATCAACCCGATGTTACGCAACAGTATTATTCAATTCCGTCTCCTCAAAAATGAAAAAGCATTGTCAGCTCCTCTCCCGAAATCTAATAATCTCCGAACTTGTATAAGAACAAGGTTCATCCACCAGATGTTACTGCTACTGAATATAATCATTTTTGATAAACATAATTATTGTCTCTGTGCACAGAATCTCTGATAAATTGAAATGTCAAGCAATGATCAGCGTGGTCATCTTCGAGATGGGTGAAGTCAAAATTGGGCAAAAAGAAAAGGTTGTATGTTGCAAAGCCCTGCTTGAGAAATAAAGCCCAAACAATACAAAGCAAACTAAAGAGAAGACAGAAAATACACAAATTTTCGGCTTTCGCCTTTTTCAAGTGAAAAAAAACGAACAATAAAAGACTTCAACAGTCTCTTCAAGTTTCCATGTTTTTGGCGGACGGACGTGCTTTGGTGCTGCTAACGAAGCAAGAACTCGCAGCTAAGTAAACTGTTTCACTTCGTTCCTGTTGAAGTCTTTTATTGTTCGTTTTTTTTTCACTTGAAAAAGGCGAAAGCCGAAAATTTGTGTATTTTCTGTCTTATCTTTAGTTTGCTTTGTATTGTTTGGGCTTTATTTCTCACGCGGGGCTTTGCAACATACAACCTCTTCTTTTTGCCCAATTTTGACTTTGCTTATAGCCCTGCTGCGACCCCACAGTTTTTCTGTGGTTTTTATGATATTTCGAGATGGGTGACAACACATCGCAGCTACAACCGTATGGAAATCCAAAGCGCAGGACTGACGCCGAATTTGCACGTTGGGCTCAGGATCCGCTAGTTACATCAAGGCGCAGATGTCGATCTGATATAGGAAATCTACACTTCGGTAATCCTACCAATCCAACGAAAATCTTATACAATTTCGCGTCAGACTGACGTAGGGAATGCTGGCTGAGATAGATGAACAAGCTCCAGGAGATTTCAATGCTAGTGCAGTGTACCACCAATACCACAAGAGAACACCCATATTCTTGACCTGGTTTGTGTAGCCCGGATCTCACGCAGTGTAAAGAAATCAAAGGGCGAGACACTTGTTTGAACTAGTCGTTCTTCCTCTGAATATCTCTTGTGGTTTCCGAAGCGTTTCAATTCTTCATTATTCTTCTTTTCAAAATTTCAGCCACTGAGAACTTGAGCATGCCATGTGGCAAGCAAAATCAAACTTTTATTTAAAAACAAAACAAAACAAAACAAAAAACGGGGTATTAGATGTTCAAGGGCTCAAAATGAAAGAAGAAACTACTGGTTATTAAAAAAACGTAATAATAATAATGAATTAAAAAATCATCAATCTCAAACTTTAATTAAAAACAGAACAAAACAAAAAAAGAGATATTATTTATTAAGGATTATGTACTCAAAGGATTGAGAATGAAAGAACAAAACACTGGTTATCAGAGAATGTATTAAATGCAAAAGCTTCAAGGAACACTGCCGGGTATGCAGATCACATTGGCATGCGCTAAGTCGGGCATTGAATATTATTATTATTATTCTGTCACAGGACAACGAAAGGGGGAGAAAGAAAAAGGTTTTTATTATTTTTTCCTGGTTTTTAATTTTTTTTTTTAATTTTCAAATTATTTTTCTACAGTGTGGTCGACATGAATGGGACCTCCACATTTCATTCGTGAATATAGAACATTAACTTATCTAAGTTTGATTAACATAATATGATATTTTAATATTCCGCGGGCAAAGTTCCGAAAACATTGCCCCGCTCGCTCTCCCACGGGTTCCAGTTTTTTTTTGTTTTTTGTTTTAATTCTGCCAGGTTAAGGCGAGAAAGGGGAATGAGAAGAGGTACGAGTGTCACACAACACCACTGTTATAATATGACACATTACTGCGTTGATCAACTGGCATGACAGTACATGCCTTAAGTCTGGCCGACAGATGAAAAAAAAAACGTTTTATTTAAGGAAGTTACGCCATAAAGACTGAGCTAAATAGAATGTAATCTGCCAAGCAGTATTCTTGCACTGCTCCTTCACCTTTTATTCTTACGATCAGACAATAATCTTTTTATATTTGATCAAGATGCTGGTCAGCAGGTTAGAGACTTTGGCGAAGTTCGATCTTTTGCAAGGTTCATCTACACACAAACAAGGTGAGCTCACGTACCAGCATTCGTTACAAATTACAGACATTGACAATGACAAGTTCGATCTGTGGCAAGTTTCATAATATACAGCAGTGTATCTCAAGGTTGGGCGCACAGCCCACAGGTGGAGTGTGGCAATATGTTGGTGTGTGTGTGTGTGGGGGGGGGAGGAACTTCAGAACGGGGCGTTTTTTTGTTTTTTTAAAAAAGCATTTTGTATATAATACAGTATTACATACTAACTTTGTCCGATCAATGTGGGGGGAGGGGGGGGGGGGCACATTTTTTGTTGTTTTAAAAAAAATTTAAGTGGGCGTGAAACAAAACAGGTTGAGAAACACCGCTCTACAGACCAGGTCGGCCCACACACCAGCATAGCACTCGTGGCTGTTACAATTACAAATGATCGATTCCAATCAAAACTGAGCTCTAGATAGGGCCCTTGTGGTGCACTAAGTGCGAGTACCCGAAGGGGTACGACATGTCCTGAAAAACCGTCAGGCAGGAGAACTGAGAATATAATATTATTTAGGGAATCCGAAATAGTTGCAAGACAGGCTTCTTTGCTGGTTCTTCCAGCGAAACGACAAATGAGTATCCGATCTGGTGCACATGCTGACACCAAATCTAGTGTTGGAGCATTCGATACAAGTATGCGAATATTCGAATAGCGAGCTGTGTCGAACATTCGTTCAAACAGGCTTGAAATGATTTGACATTCAAATCACTCCAGCGTGAGATTTATTTATTTACTTATTTATTTTTTATTTATTTATATTTGAAATAAGCAGTTGTTCGGGAGGTAATTTCGAAATTTTAGCACATTTTTCTGAAAATGAACCTTGCTATTGAAAAGTCATCAAATAATGTGAATGATTGAAAGGGAAAAAGCCAGCAACACAATCCCAGCCGGTAATCACATGGAAATCTGGCGTGTAAGATTGACTTCACGTTTGCACATAGATATGACACCCTTCCTGCTTGGATCCGCTGGTTACGACACCGTGCCGACGTAGGTTTGATGTAGGGAAGGTAGTCCCTATGGTAATCCTACCAACCCTACAGCTATCCTACCAACCCTACAGCTATCCTACCAACACCACAGGCATTCAACAACTATCTGCATCTGATTGGCGCAGGGTTGTTGGCTGGGATACTTCCCCTTGACTCGCACGAAATCTTGCATTATAGAAAGAATGTTGTTACAAGCACGTACGTCCCCCAAGTTTATTGCGCCAGGGGTAGGTATTTTAAAACCTTTTGTGCCTTTAGAGCTAGAGAGCTCCTCCCGAGATACTCCTAACAACAGCATTAATTACTTATTCATTCAGATTTCCTTTTTGTTTTCCACCTGTTGTTTGGTTGAAAGGGAGGGGGTCAGGGTTAGTGATTCGATAAGATTTAGGGTCGAGGATAAGGACGGGGTTAGGGATAGGTAAGTATACGTACGCGCCCACATCGCAAAACGCTTGTAGTACGTACGTACTAATAACAACAGCCTTCCAGAAACGCTCAGATAGTCGAAACAATATCGAATATTCGGATTATGATCAATGGACATACTACTCGTATATTCGTTCGAATAATACAAATTGCTATTCGACCCAACACTAGAGCCAACACAGAAGCGGCCTGTATTTGCCGCTAGCTTTTTTTCCGATGGGCTGCCACCGTTCTGAGTTTTTCCTGTTTGTCGTGAAGTGGATCCATGTCTCCGTTAGCTTGACACTATTACGCGGGTGCAAACTTCCGGTTGCCGGAACGGCTCGTCACTGAAAAGACTTGTCTGAAATATTGAGATGCCGATCACTTGATTTTGTAATCCTCTGGCTAGTCAGTGCGTTGGTTCTCCGTGGGTCGTGTCTGTGTGTGTGTGTGTGGGGGGGGGGGTGTAATTTTAAAAATATATTTTTTCATTTTGTTGTTGTTAATGTTAGCAATAGTTGTGATTGCCAGCACACATTTTGGTCACCTTAGTTCTAGTTTGTTCCAACTCCACTTTCTGCATAACTGATAAATTCTACATGAAACGTTTGCGTTTATAGTATTATGTTCGGGCACTACAGTGTTTTATACAGAAACAGAGGATGACTCTGCAGTCAAAATAAGCACCCCAATAGAGTCATGACAAATTTACCACAACATGCGCGTACACATACATGTACATAAATCGACATGATTAGTGTTTATTCAGATTATAAATTACGTTCAAGCCACAGACTAATAAAATACCCAGACTGGATGATCCTGTCACAAATCCCAGACTGGGAGATGTAATAATTATAACAAGACAACAATCACGAACGAACAAGTATAACACTTAACAGAACAACCCATCAGACTCACACATTTATTAAACATAAATATAAAGATAAGGATAACAGTGCAATTACATACATACATTATATTATTCAAGTTACTGCCGTCCAACGGCCTTATTCCCACATGCACTCTTCCTCGGGTCCACAACCCGGTAGTTACTTTCTAAAGACACTTCGGTCTCAGCTCCTCCTCTCCATGTCTTAATAGCACATTAATATTTCACTGGCACCGCAGTCTCCCAATAGCACCTTCCTATTGCCATAACACATTAGCATTCCAAAAGCACATCAACATGGCAATAGCACATTAGCATTTCAACAGCACATCAACATGGCAATAGCACATTAGCATTTCAATAGCACATTCACAATCAAATATACATCCCTGTCTGTGGCCAGACTGCCACGACTCATGTGCTGCGACTGTCCTACACGACAGCTTCACTCCTGGCCTTTGTGTGGCCTTCGGCCCTATGCTGGCCTATCCCCTGTGCTCACCGTAGACGGCTCTTCGGCCCGTCCCCGGCACCTACAAGAATAACATTACATTGGTATAATACCATACCATTTCTAATCACTTCACCCCTCATTACAACTCATGAAGCGTACACAAAATAGTTCACATTTCACTCACCAACATCTTACGGTAACACACCTCCACCGTAGTACACAATACTCACTCTCGCTACAAATCCATGAACTCAACTTTCATCTATCGCTCATGGCGCACATTGCTATATATATACAGTATCAAGGACTTCCACATTCCTCACATATACTTATTTACATCATGCTAATAGACGAATATAATACATCAATCATAATTATCAATCATCGTTCCACCTACCAGTCATCACTGGAAAAACACTACTCCCAAGTCTTCCGACTGCTCTCCTTATGTTCGCCCTCTGGGGCTTTCTCCTGCGTCCGCTCTTTTGGACGTCTTAGTGTGCAGTGATAGTAATACAGCGCTCTCGCCTCATTCAGACCCCCCCCCCCCTCACTCACAACATGCACGCTTTCCCTTACCCCGTGGCCCGTGGGTTAACTTTATTCTAACCCTCTTCTCGTAACTACTGATCCTCGCTCACTCGCTCGTGACAGATCCCATTGTGCGACGTCACAAAACGGCGAAAGGTCATGAACCATCCGTCATTATAGGTTTACGGTAGCGACCGACGCTTCAGCATAGCCACAATTTGGAATGGTACCATTTTGATGCGCCTACCGAACGCGGAAGTTTGGTTCCGCACCAAGAAATTAATACATGTACTACCAATCTTGACAAATTAATAAACAGAAATTTCTACTGCAGATAGAACTAGAATCGGAATTTCCCGAGCGGCGGCCATGTTGGTTTTAAGGTCGCCGCTCGGGAAATTCCGTAAAAAAACGAGACATCCCGAAGCTCGCGTTTCCAGTCTGGTTAATTTATTAGTCTGTGGTTCAAGCAATGT
Source organism: Onchidella celtica (assembly GCA_963931925.1). Taxonomy (NCBI): domain Eukaryota; kingdom Metazoa; phylum Mollusca; class Gastropoda; order Systellommatophora; family Onchidiidae; genus Onchidella; species Onchidella celtica. The sequence goes on along the minus strand of OZ007578.1, from coordinate 9,869,207 downwards.
GAAGACGGTAGTTCTCACATGGGATAACGTTAACAATATGAAAATATTTTATTCCAACAGTGTGTAATTTTGAGTACGTGCCATTTACCTCCAGAGCATTTCTAACTAATTACCGTAGCTCACTGAGTCAAGTCTGTGTCGCTTTGGTTTTAGTATGAGACGTAGACAATTGAGTCAAACGTGACTTCGCGCGCTGGCGAGACTGAGACCAACTATCTTGCTAGTTCGGGTAGGTCAAAACTGTCTTAAGACAGCTGGCAGGAAGAGAGGCCTCGCACACTGAGTCAAAACGGTTGAAAAAAAACAACACCAGATTTGTTTCAGTGTGTTCTAGCTCTAACTAAGATGCGGAAACAAAACCTCCAAATGACTCAAACCTTCCCTCAAGACTGGGTGAAAGTGAAACATTTCGCGATTTTAGTTCTTGTTCGTTCCAACTCCACTTTTTTTGCACCTCTGAGAAATTCCATTTCAAACGTTTGCAGCTTTAGTACTACTATGATCAGGAGCTGGAATAATTCGGAACTGTGAAACAGCTTGATAAGTGTCTCAATGCAGTTTAAACATTTTAGTGTCAGATATGGAGATAGCACAAATAAGGTCGCAAATTGCCTCTGCCCAGTATGCTACTAAAATAAGATGGTGAGAAATCAAAAGCAGATGAATAAAAAATATCGCAATTGATTTCAGCGCGGAGTTTCCAGATGAGCGAAAAAGCAATTTATGAGATCATTAATTATACTTTATAGTCGTAAAGAGGCTTCGTGAGCACAAAAATTCACATTTAATTTATGGACATGGCATTTCCAGCGGCTAATTGAAACCAAAACATTTTTGAAATGTGAAAGAAATTTTATCAGAAAGTGAGCGGAAAAAATTAGGAAAAGAAAAAGCATTTCAAAATGAATTTATTTATGGCCATAATGGCTAATAATTGAACGGGAATTTGATGTGAATGCAACCTAGAGAGAGGCTTTTTCTTTCTTTCTTTCTCTCCCTTTTCACTCGTCCTTTCTGTCACTGTCTCTTTCTTTCCCTCTTTCCTCCTGCGTCTCTTTCTTTCTTCCTTTCCTTCTCTCTATCTTTCTTTCTTTCTTCTCCGCCTCTCTTCCTTTCTTGTTTTCTCTCTCTCTCTCTCTCTCTCTATATTTCTGCCTTTCTCGCTTTGTTTTGTTTTAAGTAATCTTTCCGTATTCCCCACTTTCTTCTGTTAATTATTGAAAATGTTTATAATTAATAGATCGTTCGTTCGTCAGTCAAATAATAGCTGGAGTCTCAGGGCTGGATTAACCCGTTAAGCAAAATAATCACGGGCGGGGGGCCACCACAGAATTTTTGCATTGCCAGATTTGCCATGGACCATACGGTGCAAAACTACAAATGGTGCAGCTGAATCAAGGCCCACCAAACTTTTGGACCATACGGTGCAAATTTACAAATGGTGCAGCTGAATCAAGGTCCACAAAACGGTTGGACCATACGGTGCAAATTTACAAATGGTGCAGCTGAATCAAGGCCCACAAAACTTTTGGACCATACGGTGCAAATTTACAAATGGTGCAGCTGAATCAAGCCCCACAAAACGGTTGGACCATACGGTGCAAAACTACAAATGGTGCAGCTGAATCAAGGCCCACAAAACGGTTGGACCATACGGTGCAAATTTACAAATGGTGCAGCTGAATCAAGGCCCACAAAACTTTTGGACCATACGGTGCAAAACTACAAATGGTGCAGCTGAATCAAGCCCCACAAAACTTTTGGACCATACGGTGCAAAACTACAAATGGTGCAGCTGAATCAAGCCCCACAAAACTTTTGGACCATACGGTGCAAATTTACAAATGGTGCAGCTGAATCAAGGTCCACAAAACGGTTGGACCATACGGTGCAAAATTACAAATGGTGCAGCTGAATCAAGGCCCACAAAACTTTTTCCAATAAACATAAAGTGGAAGTATACAAAAATCTACATGACTTTCCATCTAACTGTAGGTTTTGTTTGATTTGGATAAAATAAAATTCTATTTTATGGTTTATTTTGTCTACATATACTTGTTAATTGTAATTTGTACTTGTATTTATAATTACATATTATAAACTATACGGGGGCACCGATATCTTTTAAGTGCTTAGGGCCTCTTGAGGCCTTAATCCGGCCTTGTCGAAAGACTCCAACACAAACATGGAAGGGCGGAGATTTGACTGTGGTTTACTAGTGGACGCGTTTACCATTTCTGCCTTTCTTATCCATAACAGATTCCCGCCCATGTACATTGCATGACCTGGACAAACAGGACCACAGCATGGTTATTCAATGTCAGACCAGGAACTTAATTAATAGTCTATTCACAAAGAGATGGGGCCTTTGTGCCGGTGGAGGCAGCATGGAAAAGTGTTAATCAGTGTCCTAGTAAAGGCGGGAAAAGGGTTTTGCTGATTAGTACCACATTAAGCTTACGGTATTTTCGTTGTCTACATTCGATTTCGAGAAACCTACAAAGTCATCAAAACAAATCAAGTCGGGCTGTTACATTACATCTCAAAATAATCTCCGGCAGTGGCGTAGCTGAAGAGGGTACAGGGGTAGCTGCCATTTCCCAATCAGCATCGCGCAGTCTACGAAAATGGCGCCTTTTCAACAGTTACTTTTGAACTCGTTAGTATTCACAATGTGACTCAAGCGGAAACTGCTTGTTTTTGTCTCCCCCCCCCCCTGCCCCCTTTTTTTAACGTTCCAATTTAATTAACCTGTTGGCGTTGTGCATTTCTTCTGCTCTTACTGGGAACTAACATGAAGAGGTCTTTTTGCCCATTCTCCAATGTATGTTATCACGAGGACGTAAGTACTACGTTCCCCAAGTTTTGTGAACCAGGGCTAAGTATTTTAAAGCCATTTGTGACTCGAGAGCCAGAGAGCTCCTCCCGAAATTTTCCTAACAACAGCCTTAATTAATTATTCTTTCAGCGTTTCTTTTTGTTTTCCTCCTGTTTTTTTGGATGAAAGGGTAGAGGTCAGGGTTAGGGATTCGATAAGATTTAGGGTTGAAGATAAGGCCGGGGTTAGGGATAGGTACGTATACATACGCGCCCGTATCGCAAAACGCTTGGTGTGCATACGCACAAGTAACAACAGCCTTCTAAAATACCAAAAATTGCGTACACATGTACTACATAAATAACGAGACTGGATTGTCTACGGCAGATTTTGCCGTTCATTGAAAGACCATTGAAATCGGAGATTGTGATGTCTCGGCAAGAATTGAGCCTACATTCTGAGTTTGAGTTTTGGGTTTTATGGAGCTGTGGGACGATATCGGCCACGTTTGTGCCTTTGACTGTCTATTTGGGTACTTTATTTATGTGTAGTATGCAGAGAGTCATCAATTTAAAGCTAGACGAAAAAGACTATTGTACATGTAGTTGCTTCATAATTATATATAATTATTCATGTCGCCCCATTTTGCATTCAGATTTAACTTTGTTTTAAATTGTTTGCGTGCTCCAACATGAGGGATTTCATTTTGCAGTCTGATGTTGGTCATTTTTCTTTCCATTGCCTCTCGGTGCTTCTTAATCTGTTCAGAAGTTGTTTTGTAATCTGCCATATCACATAATAATATAATATACAAATACTCGAATGACTCATAGTCTTCCTAGCCTGATGTCAACTAGGACTCTTAATTCTTGGAATATTACTATTTTGGTGACGTTTTCCATTATTTAGAGTTTCTGTGAACGAACAGTAAAGAAACGCAAGGATAATATTTTTATTTTGAACACACGAGTAACACATATTAAATAGTAGACATGCAGTTACCAAAGAGGTAGCTAATTCTGGGATATGGTCCTGCTGCGATATTATTGGCTAATGCAGTTTTGTTCTGTTATGTGCTAAACTATGTACATTATCCAAAGTTCTTCTGCTACTCGTGCTCTTTCAAACCAACTCCACCTCTGAGTGTTCACATGACGTTGTAACAAAGAACAAGTAATTTCAAATGATTTTTTAATTGTTCACAATGGGGGCCACCTATAAAATGCATGGGGGGTGGGGAGATTTGGGGGGGGGGGGTTAAGAGAAAAACGCACGTGGGTGAAAAGGGAGTTTCTGGAGAGCGTACGTAAGCTTTTCAATCGTGAGAATGAAATAACAAATTTGGATTTACTTCCTTTTTCTACAGCAAATTACGTTGTCTTGTCCGTGGCATCTGCTCCGCTATTT
>OZ007578.1:9832482-9859982 GCA_963931925.1 Onchidella celtica | reverse complement strand
TTCCATACACATGGACACACTTTTTCTTTTTACTACTTGAAGGGTTTTTGGCTTTTCCGTTGGCGTTTCATTTTCCATATCCATGAAAACAATACTTAAAGGGAGGATTTTTAGCCAGGGCAGCAATTATCGTGACATTTCAAAGCTAAGGGGAAAAATTTTAGCCAGGGAAAGAACTGAGGAGGAGTTCCAAATCTAGGTGGAGGAATTCTAGGGAAGGCAAGAGTTGGCAAGGGATTTCAAATCTAAAGGAAGGAATTTTATGCAGGGCAAAAATTTGGGAGGAACATCAAATCTAAAGGAAGGAATTTTATCCAGGGCAAAAATTTGGGAGGAATTTCAAATCTAAAGGAAGGAATTTTATCCAGGGCAAAAATTTGGGAGGAATTTCAAATCTAAGGGGAGGAAGTTTAGCCAGGGCAAGAATTGGGGAGGAATTTCAAAGCTATAGGGAGGAATTTTAGCCAGAGCAGCAATTACCGTGAAATTTCAAATCTAAGGAAAAGGATTTTAGCTAGAGGAACAACTGAGGATAAATTGGAAATCCAAAGGGAGAAATTTTAGAATTGGCTAGTAATTTCAAATCTAAAGGGAGGAAGTTTGGTCAGGGCAAGAATTGGCTAGTAATTTCAAATCTAAAGGGAGGAAGTTTAGCCAGGGCAAGAATTGGCTAGCAATTTCAAATCTAAAGGAGGAATTGTAGCCAGGGCAAGAATTGGGCAATACCAAAAGCATGCGTGGGGGTAGAAGTTTCTGGGGAGCATAGGCACACTTTCCAAATATGGTAGTAATTTAATTAAAAAGTTTCCTTTACAGCACAATGAGTTGTAAAATCCTTTAAGAATCGGGTATAGGCTTTGAGTCTCATGAAACAATCAAACAGCTCATGTAAAATGCCATTGTAAGTTTTATTGGAACATCAAGGTCCTCCTGTCATGAACATTAACGCAATTCTAACGACCGTACCCTTGTACAAAAAAAGGGGGGGGGGGGAGGGGGGAGGATAGGTGTCAAAATATTCCAAAATCAAGTTTATCTACTTCATGGATTCGACTGTTTCACAGCCTGACTATAATTATCATTCCACTGTTTCATTTTTATATAATCTAATAATTTATTTCCTCTGTTAATATTTCTGATGGTTTTGTTACGACTGTACAGGGCACGGTACACTATAGCAAATGAATGTTTTTACGTAGCCCCCCTTCCCTCCCCCCCCCCCCCCCCCAACCAAGTTATTAGAGCTAGAGAGCTCCTCCCGAAATACTCCTAACAACAACGTCATGCATAATTGATTAAACCGTTCTTTCAGATCTTCTTTTTGTTTGCCTCCTGTTTTTTTGGTTGAAAGGGCAGGGGCCAGGGTTAGGGATTCGACAAGATTTAGAATTGAGGCTTGGGGCGGGTTTAGGGATAGGTGCGTATACGTAAGAGCCCCTCTAGAGCAAAACGCTTGGGGGAGGGGGGAGGGGCATACGCACAGATAACAACAACCATAGCAAAATACCTGGCACCTTGCGCTTCTTCTAATCAGAGATCATTGTTTCGTTTCCCAGCGGTTCATTTATCCCACAGTAACTACTAGAATACGTAGATTAGAAATGGCGACCCCGCCTCCCCCCCCCCCCCGAAAATGCCTGCAGGGAATCGCGGGTGGTCGGAAACCTCGTAACTAGAAAGCGAATCTCGTAATCCGTGCTGGATATAGACGCCACAAGATAAGCAAGCGGCAGTTCAGGGTCTTATAAATCGCAGGGGTTTCATAAAGTTTCAGAATGATCTATCTATCTATCTATCTATCTATCTATCTATCTATCTATCTATCTATCTATCTATCTATCTATCTATCTATCTATCTATCTATCTATCTATCTATCTATCTATCTATCTATCTATCTATCTATCTATATATCTATCTATCTATCTATCTATCTATCTATCTATCCATCCGTCCGTCCGCCCACCCGTCCGTCCGTCCGTCTGTCTGTCTGTCTGTCTGCCTGTCTATCTATCTATCCATCAACCTATCCGTCCGTCCGTCCGTCCGTCTGTCTGTCTGTCTGTCTGTCTGTTTGTCTGTCTATCTGTCTATCTATCTATCTATCTATCTATCTATCTATTTACTTGCTTTATTCATTGATTAATTTATCTATTTAATGATTTAGTTTTTTGTTTATTTTTGCTTCTAAATTTGATTTTTTTTTAAAAATGTGATTAGTTCAAGTAGGTATTTAAGGAATGGGCGATTTATGAGTAGTGGTTTCTAATAAATGGGTGATATTTCTCCTCTGGGTTTAGATTCTGGCATTTTGAGAAGAGAGAAAAATAATTCTGACAATGTTTGGGCTTTTAGGCAAAAAAAACAACAACAAAAGAACTAACCGCCAGGCAGAATTCAAAGTCAGGCACAGAAAGACATTTAGTAGAGACATATTACGTTCTAACAGAAATTCTGATCTAAGATCTAAAATTATCTAAAGATATACCAGAAATAGACGGCAGCAGACATTTTTCACCTACGAAGAAAAGCGCTTTTCTCTTATCTAATTATACTATCTTTCCTGGTTTCAAGGGAAAGAATGTTAAAAATTAGCTCAAGTTTAGACAAAGTGGCAAGCCATGGGGCTGTAATTCTCTACAACGAAGCTAACAAATACCTCAGTGCCAGGTAATACATTTCTCGGTAAGTATATGAGGAGAAAAAACAAGTAACAATTTGATGATAATATTAATAATACATGTATATAATTATCGTTATGATCAATATGATAATTGTGATAATCATAGAATAAGATCATTATGTAAATCACATAGAAAGGCAGTCAGAGAGAGAGAGAGAGAGAGAGAGAGAGAGAGAGAGAGAGAGAGAGAGAGAGAGAGAGAGAGAGAAACGAGGGGGGATGGCGGGGGGGGGGGGAGAATAGGAGAAAGAGAGAAATAAAGCCAGACAGAGAGACAGAGAGGGAGAGTGTGAGTTTGAGTTTTGAGAAAGCACGTCAACACCATAACGATCATATTGAGCTAGGGAACAGCAAGATGACAGACAGAATATAACAGAAAAAGAGAGAGAGAGAGAGAGAGAGAGAGAGAGAGAGAGAGAGAGAGAGAGAGAGAGAGAGAGAAAGAGAGAGAGAGGGGGGGGGGGAAATGAGAAAAACCCGAAAATTCCAACATGCATGCACAGAGAGAGCTGACGTGGACTCGAACTTGGTACCTTTGGCATGACAGGTGAATATCTTGTCCCTAGACCAACGTGCCCCCATGCGAGACTTTGCCACATACAACTTGTTATTCTTGCCACATATTGACTTTGGTCCCTTAACATCTAGTCCTCCTGAGAATACCTTAAGTTTAAGTTAGTCATGCAGTTCAGCTCAGTGCAGTTCCACAAACACTGTTTGAATATCGTCGGCTCAGGTAATCAACGTTGAAAGTATCGGATTCACACTCAGAAACAGTCATGCTGTACAAATAGCGGACGTAACCATTGATTGCTTTGCCAGGGTGAGCACCGTGAATAATGTCGGCTTATTCTGTCAAGTTTGCACACAAAATGATTACTGATGCCAACTGCAACAGGAGTGGTAAAGAGCAGTGTGACATCTAACGATGGCATAGTTAATATTTTGATTCATCTTGTTTTAATGGAACAATTACTACTGAAAGCGCAATTTTCCACCAGTGAAAAAGCAAATTCTGAAACGAACTATACAATGATTGACTGATTTAAATACAGAGCAACTTAAACGTGCATGCAAGCTTAACCCTCCAGTATCTAAGTAAGCCTTATTGGAACGCGTGAAACACAAATGATTGAAAATGGTCAAAAAAGTGTCAGAATATGTAGGTTTCTAATGAAGAAATGTTCACTGATAAAATTAGAGCAATATGCACAAGTGACACGTTTCAAATACGGCACTGGCATTAGGGGCTGATTTAGTTGAGATTCGCGAAGATGGTGAAACTCCTAATGGACGTACAATATTTGACCTAAATTAAGAAATAGCTACGCTGAGCGACCTGCTTGTGAGTTGAGTGTTTTAACATTGTTTCCTGAAACATTTAAATGCAGATTTAAATCAAAGGTATTTGCGTGAAGAAATAATAGTTACTGTTCTAGTTCCAAGTAGTCCGAAACATCTAGACAAAAATAGCAGTTTACGATGTGAGCATGTGCAAAACACAAATGCAAAACATAGGCCAGTGACAATTTTCTTTCGCTATTTATAGTTTTAGGGCTATGATGATTATAAACCGCATGGTGGCTCGGAATGGCAAAATCCCCGAGCGTTACTGCACTCATATATTTTGGTCGGAAAATTCTTCCACATCGGAACTACATGCCAAATGCAAACTATTTTAATTTCCTGCAGTGCAAATAGGGCTTCTTTTCAGCCTAAGGGCACAATTACTTGTCTAGCAGTGAATTAAACCCAAGAAGGTTGGCGCCTCCCCCCCCCCCCCCCCTACCTCCCAGACACAGCGCTAAATTTAAAAGCGGAAAGAATATTCTCGTTGAGAGTGTTTTCAGAGCTATTTCTAAGCTTCTTTTTCACTCATTGAACCGGTGTGTATTCTCTCAAAATCGCTTGTTCTATTTTTGAAGGTGTTTCCATGCAATCCTATTTTTGAGACACAGTCCATTTCGAGCAAATAAATAAATAAATAAATAAATAAATAAATAAATAAATAAATAAACGTTCTCGGAAACAAAAATACGCTTCATGGAAACAGGCTCTGAAGCTGCGGTTTCATTTGCCCTGAAACGCCACGACGGCATCAATATGGCAGCGCGTTCCGACCGGTAAAAAAAACTTTGGGTGTCGTCCAGATTGCTACGTTGAAGCTGGGGTGAGAATTTTTCTACTATATTATTCGTGGCACCATTTTTATCAAGAACTTTATTCTTAAGATATTGTTGGGAGAAGCGCAAGTGTTACTTTTTCTTTTGTAAGCAACTCAAGTTACAGTAGTTCACCGGAGAAAGGGGGTGGGGGTGGGGGGGGGGTGTGGATGCTAATTGATGTGTGTCAATGTTTGTATTGTCCGGCCGTACTGGCATATTGTAACTATTCAGTCCCTGGCCACTTCCTTTGAATAAACGACTTCCGTTTTCTGTGACATGGTGTCAGGAGGGTGGTTTTGTTGGCTCGTGTTGTTAGTCTTATATCCTTAAGCATCTACACTAATCTAGTTCAGGTTGTAAAACACAACACTAATACTGTAATAGATTTGAGTTAAAATTTGCGTTTGAGTTTGAGCTTTACGGCGCGTCGGCACGATAACAGCCACTTTGCACCCTTCACGGTCTATTTTGGGAACAGTTCTTTAGTTATGTTTCGTATTGAGAGTTTTTAAGTTTAACATAGAATTAAAATAATACATTCATACAATTTTATCGTATTGGTAAAATTCTTATTGTTTTGTATAGATCTGGAAAGAGTTTTGTAAATGGGTATAAACGTTTTTAAATCAAGTTGTAGATCTGAGCCTCTCCCAGAAAGGACAAGATGCTTTGTGGGTCCATGTCAGAAGATAGTTCTTTTATGGATCTGCTGGCATAGTGCCTTCTTCGGATATGCATGAAGTCTATATATTTAGTTAAAATGTGTTTTACTGTAATAGATGGTGACCAATCATTGCGGTGATTAAATTTAAAACTAAAGCGGCCCATGGCGAGATTTAAACGCGCAAAACCCGGTAATCAAATTTTAGATAAATCAAATCCTCCAAGAGTACATAATTATAAACATAGCTACGGAACTTGGTGTGAGGAAAAAAGGACATGTACTTCAAATATCATAGAAGACGTACGTAAATAATGTAGCTTTGAGTTTGAAATACATGGGTGTTCCGCAAAAGCTTCCCGTACCTTCACTGTAATGAAATAATCATAATGATTAGGCTGACTTCCAAAGAAACAAGAATAATGGAACTTGAAAATCACTTCACAGCTTAACAGCTTACTCACGTTTTTTCACCAGTCTCGAAGTGATACGGTTACTCAGCGTGAAAAGACCTCCTATATCACCCCTTTCTTTAAAACTGCTTCCTCTCTCGAGTAAAAAACGGGAGTTAGTTGATAGACCTCGTTGTTGATTTAGAATTAGTGTTAAAGTAACAAAAAGAACACGTTTTAGAGCCGCCAAAAAGCTACCCGTTTCGTATATTTTGTTATATGAAATCAAGTCCCAGCAGTGCGACTTGCAATTATGTTTTGCACTTTAGATAGGTTGGAGAGATAAACAAGAGCGAAAAGGGAGCGATCGGTTAGGGGGCGGGGGGAGGGGGGGGGGTGACCCGGGGCATTCCCAAGGCTCATTATATAGATGCGTCTCTTGAAATCTGTACGTGTCCATTCCCAGACAGCGCCTTGACCTGGAGGTCCTCATGTCCAGACAATAATGGCATTTCCTTTCTTTCTGTCATTCATGCCTGCCATCCTTCCTGCCCACTTGTCTTCATGTAAGCCTGTCTGCTTATTTGTTAGTCTGACAGTCTGTCTGTCTGCCCGTCTCCCAATGTCTTTGTCTTTCAAGGAAGTACACGACATTATTCTGTGTTATATCAAGGAATTTTTGTGGTAGCTGCTGTGAGGACAATTCAGGAATGGATGTGGGAACCATTTGTCATATTTGTATGCAGGGTAAATAACACGCAGAGAATTACCGTAAACTAACCTCTACTGCTCCTATGAGAACCAAGCCATACAGGGAGAGGGGACCCTGATGCGCTTTGTTTTAGGTGTGACATCATCGAGTCTGGACATAGCTCCGATCATCAATTTAATTATGTGGGCACTCGAGAGGCCAAGGCAAAAGAAACACAGCATTGTGTTCCTTCTTTTTCATATGGGAAGATTCAGATGAAGGATACTGCTAACGGCAGCTTCACAAACGTTTGTTATTTATGAAAGAACAGAATCACTAGCTAGGTATGTCACACTGTAGCCCACCTGCACACCGTTTCTCAGACGTTGGCTATCCTGCAGAACGGAGGATCACAACGTTAATAGTGTTTGGTTCAGTCTTGTTTTCCAGGCAGCCTCAGATATGGTCTTTTAAGGCCGTCTTAGATATTGTCTTTCCAAGCGCTGTGAGACATTCAGGCATTCAGATATTGTCTTGAAGGTAGTCTTCGATGTTGTCTTTCTAGGCAGCTTCTAAACCTCTGTTAATGTACCGTTACAACCTGACATCACTGTAGCCCCAGAGCTGGACAATGCCAGTCTCTTCTAATTGTTTTAACCTCTAGCACATTGTTATCATAATGACACGTACGTGAAGCTGGAGATCTCCCAACCTTACCGCTTGGCTGTCTGTCTCAGAAAACACGCATCAACAATCTTGCCTTGAAAAATATCAACATGCGACATTGTCCTACGAAGGAGCCAAATGTTTTGTATCAAGATGTCCGGTATGAATACAAAGCGTTGACACTTCAAGTTTTACAATGAACGTGTTATCCGGATTGTGATGGAGTTCATCGACACTCCCTCCTATGTTTTTGTTGTATATTCAGACGGTCGGAGGCTTTGATCGATGAAGACAATCATGCAGCGTCTCTTGGAATAACGTTTTGCCTTGTCAAGGAATAACACTATGCCACATTGCACAGCGTTCGTAATCATCGTGTTATTTTAAAAGACGGTCAGGATGCCATCTGTATCGCCTAAGAGACAGTGGGTATGCGATCTGTATCGCATAAGAGACAGTGAGGGTGCCGTCTGTATCGCCTAAGAGACAGTGAGAATGCCAGCTGTATCGCATAAGAGACAGTGAGGGTGCCGTCTGTATCGCCTAAGTGTCACAAATCCCAGACTGGGAGATGTAATAAGTTATGACAGGACAACAATCACGAACGAACAAGTTTAACACTTAACAGAACAACCCATCAGACTCACACATTTATTAAACATAATTATACAGATAATAGCGCAATTACATACATTATATTATTGAATTTAACTGCCGTACAACGGCCTTACTCCCACATGCACTCTTCCTCGGATCCACAACCCGGTAGTTACTTCCTAAAGACACTTTGGCCTCAGCCTCTCCCCTCAGGGTCTTAATAGCACATTAATAATTCACTGGCACCGCAGTCTCTCAATATCTCCTTCCTATTGCCATAACACCTTAGCATTCCACTAGCACCTCAGCAGGGCAATAGCACATTATCATTTCAATAGCCCATCAACATGGCAATAGCACATTATCATTTCAAGAGCCCATCAACGTGGCAATAGTACATTATCATTCCACTAGCACATCAACATGGTAATAGTACATTATCATTTCCATTAGCACATTCACGCTCATATCTACGTCCCTGTCCGTGGCCAGACTGCCACGACTTTATGTGCCTCTACTGTCCTGCACCGACAGCCTCACTCTTGACCTATGTGTGACCCCCGGCCCTATGCTGGCCTATCCCCTGGGCTCACCGTAGGTGGCGCTCTTCGGCCCGACCTCGGCACCTACAAGAATAACATTACATTGGTATAATGCCATACCATTTCTATTCACTCCACCTCTCCTTACAACTCATGGAGCGTACACACAATAGTTCACATTTCACTCACCAAACCTCTTACGGTAACACACCTCCATCGTAGTACACAATACTCACTCGTGCTACAAATCCATGAACTCAACTTTCATCTATCGCTCATGGCGCACATTGCTATATCCAATATCAAGGACTTCCACATTCCTCACATATACTTATTTACATCATGGTAATAGACGAATATAATATAATACATCAATCATAATTATCAATCATCGTTTCACCTACCAGTCATCACTGGAAAAAACACTACTCCTAAGTCTTCTGACTGCTCTCCTTATGTTCGCCCGCTGGGCTTTCTCTTGCGTCCGTTCAGTAGGACCTTCTAACTTGCAGTGATAGTAATACAGCGCTTTCGCCTCATTCAGACCCCCCACTACTCATAACAGGCACGCCTTTCCCTTACTTGTCTACGTGCGTTAATTTTACTCTCCTCCTTTCCCCCCGTAATTATTAACTATCGCTCACTCCACTCGTGACACTAAGAGACAGTGAGAATGCCAGCTGTATCGCATAAGAGACAGTGCGGGTGCCGTCTGTATCGCCTAAGAGACAGAATGCCATCTGTATCGCATAAGAGACAGTGAGGGTGCCGTCTGTATCGCCTAAGAGACAGTGAGAATGCCATCTGTATCACGCAAGAAACAGTCGGGATGCCAGCTGTATCGCGCAAGAGACAGTGAGGATACCATCTGTATCGCGTAACAGACAGCGAGGGTGCCACCCGTATTGCGTAAGAGACAGTGAGAATGCCAGCTGTATCGCGTAAGAGACAGTCAAGATGCCAGCTGTATCGCGTATGTAAGAGACAGTCAAGATGCCAGCTGTATCGCGTAAGAGACAGCAAGGATACCATCTGTATCGCATAACAGACAGCGAGGGTGCCGTCTGTATTGCGTAAGAGACAGTGAGAATGCCAGCTGTATCGCGTAAGGGACAGTCAAGATGCCAGCTGTATCGCGTAAGAGACAGTCAAGATGCCAGCTGTATCGCGTAAGAGACAGTCAAGATGCCAGCTGTATCGCGTAAGGGACAGTCAAGATGCCAGCTGTATCGCGTAAGGGACAGTCAAGATGCCAGGTGTATCGCGTAAGAGACAGCGAGGATACCATCTGTATCGCGTAATAGACAGCGAGGGTGCCATCTGTATCGCGTAAGAGACAGTCAAGATGCCAGCTGTATCGCGTAAGGGACAGTCAAGATGCCAGGTGTATCGCGTAAGAGACAGTGAGGATACCATCTGTATCGCGTAACAGACAACGAGGGTGCCATCTGTATCGCGTAAGAGACAGTAAGGACGCCATCTATGATCCGTGGCCAGTAAGTGACAATAAAGATGTCATCTCTGAAAAAAAAAAATACTGGTTAGTCGCATTCAAGCAGTTACTGATACTTTTTCTGGGTTATCGATGGAACCGTTTATTCTTTTTTTTCCCCGAAGCTAAATCCGAGAGCTGTCTGTGACGGTGCTGCCAAACAGTTTCTCGATCAGGTAGTGATGTTTGTGGTCACAGAATGGTACCCTGATTGTATGTCTTATCGTAAATGGCACCGACACCCTGAAGGGGTGTTGCTAGGTGACATAACCATTTGATGTAGACAGTTAATACCAATGTCTTGAAGCCGAATCAAACTGATTTCGTTCTGAAAGGTATACACTGTGTTTGTACCATGCCTTCCTTAATACGAGATCGTAATCGCGTCAACTGGTAAATGCATCACTGAAAAGAATTTTACAAAGAAAATTTGCTTGTTTTATTGGAGACACCCCCCCCTCCCCCTATCAAGTCCAAGAGTATCAGAGATGAAACTTGGCTTTCCATCAAGACTCTTTGCCATCAAAACACCGCCAAGATTTAGGCTAGACCGAGTGCGAGCAGAATTCGACGTGAAAAATATCGCATCCAGGTCAAGTGCAATAATGACTACGACATTTCATCGCCAAATTGAAGAAAACTTGGAGCTGGCAAAGACTGTTTACCTTTCCAACATTCCCGAATTTGTCGCATTCTGGCACTTACCTCTTTTTTTTTTTACCAGAACCAGATACTTCACATGGCATCCTTGAACTGAGTTTTCTGTAAATTAATTGTCTGGTTGACATCTGTAAAATCCTGTCAGCTGACGATGAAAAAGCCTAAACGATTCGAGAACAGCCGACATCGCAGAACTCAGCAGTTGTCGATTCTGGGATACAAAAAGACTTCATTTGGGTCCGACTCCAGGATAGTCCTTACAGAGAGCCATGTATTTATTTACTTGGTTATTTACATACGTATTTCTATTTCCTTTTCTCTCTGTCTATTGTTTGTATCTTTTTCTATAGATTCTTGTATATAAATCCTTTTTTGTCTATCTTTATAATTATTTTCTTTTTTTCTATCTATTCATCCACTATAAATCTCTTTACTTATTTACATATAAACATCTATTTACCCTTTGTTCTGTTCTTTGAATTATGTACTTGTCTATTCATATTCAGTTATCTATTATCACTGAGTCATGCGCTGAAGGAATACATTCTAAGTCGTATTTCAATCTGAGCACCCCCCCCCCCTCCCCCTTCCAAAAAGATGTTCCCGCTGACAGTTTGTTTACAGACAGTAGTCTTCATCTGCACTAAATTACAAGTCACATCGTGACAATAGGCCAAAAACCCAGAGATAAAACAGTGCAGCTTTGAACAATCCAGTTTCACTGGTTGACAACGTAAATAAAAGACTGCTTCTATCCTGGGCATAAGCCCGGAATTTCCCTGCGACAAGATCTTTAATAGCATTGACAAAAACCATTCAAATATTGAAGTAGTCGTTCTGAAGCCAGATCAGGGTTGCTCTTCAATATTTTGTCTCTGAAAAGCCTTGGGTTCTTTTCTTAGATCCATCTTGGCCCTAGATGATGACCTTTCAGTTTTCCTTTCTTTCATAAATTTATCTGTCGACAGTCAGTGTGGTAGACGTGACTTCCTGCTGTGGTTGCCTCAGGTGAAGACAGACGGATTTCGCTTAAAGTTGATTTGGAAGAGAAATAAAAATACTTTGGTAAATAAATTCAGTTCTTGGTAGCCTGAAGGCAGGATCTCATTTTTTTCTATTGTAATAGTAATAAAAATAACAATACATAACATTTATATAGCGCTTCATCCCGTTAACAACCAGGGTTTAAGCGCTGGTCAACATTTATCATCATAACATAAATCACACACACAATACACAGGCATGCTCAGGAAAAAGAAAAACAAAAAACTAGATGGAATTCAGCGTGTGAAAAGATGACTCTTCAGCTGATGTTTAAAAGTCATACAATTTTCATTCTCTCTCAAAAACAAAGGCAGAGAAGTCTAAGTCTGAGGCCCTCGAAAAGAAAAAGATTTTTCACCGATGGACCAAACAGGATAACAACTGCAGTGGATGTAGACCAAGATGGGCGCAAGATCGTAACATTGTGGCTCTTGGAATGTCCTTTCTCTGAGTTACAGGAAACGTGTTTGATGCAATCTTAGATCTTCATTAGGCCAGGGCGTTCTGCCTCTGTATCAGTTGTTCGCGTCATCAGCTCACCCTTCACCACTTCAGATACTGCCAGTTTTCAGCTATACATAGCAATATGTGTTGTTAGCACCCATATTTTCATCACGTTTTGCCGAATCCGAGACGTTGATAAAACTTTATTTATAACATTCTATCAATTTCAAGTTAAGAAAAAGTACCGTTCTCAAACAGAGCGCTTTATGCGATGCAGCCTGCCATGAAGTTAGCAGGAAAGGTGACTGTAACAGTTGATGCAAATTTCAGCACGTTATGATGGGGAGAGTCAGATGAACTGATCGTCTACCCCTTAAAAAACGAAACTGTCTCGAACTGTTGTAGAAAAAAATAACAGGATCCGATGAACAATTAATACTAACTTTAATAACTGTAAACACGAGCTGATATCCACAAGTTACTTACACCTATCAGGGAAGGCACTACACTTCTACTACAACTGGATGTACACACCTACGATCTGCACCTTACGATTTTCACCCACGATTTGCACCCCTCCTGCTCGCCTGGCCCTCCTTATATATATTCTGTCCAGGAACGTTCAGGAAGCGGCTTTACCGCCCCATAAGCACGAGACAGACCTAGATCGTTCGGGACACATACAGGCCACCCAATCGTACACAGACACGTCACAGCATTACATCACTCAAGGTCGACCTAGCGTAATCTCGGACACTGCAGTATCTTTCAGACGCTTCTAGATTTTCTACAGTGAGACAAACAAGCCATACATCGACATCAAAGGGAAATACCGGCCTTGCTGGCGAGAGGGGGGGGGGGGGTCGCCGAGTGAGACGCGTCATGCAGGGGGAAGAAAAATATCGATCGTTCAACTAGTGGGACGCTACACAACTCCCCAATTTAAGTTGAACATTCTTCAACTATCTACATCATAAAGCGTCTACACTATCATACAATACTTATCATTTCCAATCTTACAATAGACATTGCTAATAACGTACTAGGTGCCTTCCTAATATCCTAAGTACAATACAACAATCATAGTATCCTTATAACACTAATACAATCTCATTACAATATCATTGCAGTACCATTACAAAATCCTGGTCAACAGTAGACCTACTATTATAAACAATACAATACCACCACTGTGGTGAAACGATGGTCAAGGATACTATTAAAATCATACCATGGTGAAACGATGGCCATCGAGTACAAAATGCTTCGTGCACGAACCATAGCACATAAACGTTATGCATAACAATGATTGTCCTAAAAACCAAATGCATAAACTCATAGATACAATGGCAAAAATACCAACACATATCGACCACTGATCAGGGTCTAACTTCATCATATCAGATCAAACAAATTATAACAAAGCAATACCGATACTGCCCAAGCTTAGGCCACTCGTAAATTACATCAATGCAACGTACAAAATCTCTGCTTGCTCGCAGTTCCCATTTGGGTTACAGTCTTCAAAAATTACATTGTCCCATTGGTAACAAATAATGAAAACATCAAAATATGACTAATACATAGTGGCTCTCTGCCGGCCAATAATTCAATACTCAGTCAGATATACATTACAGTACAATACAGTCATCCCAGAAACGTATCCAACAGGCAAAACTCTGGGTTACAATACATCTCACTGAACTTGTACTATTCAAAACACTCTACTCAGGAAGTCGGCGCCGACATTTTCCTTGCCCTTGACATACCTAATCCTGAATCTATATGACTGTAAAAATAGACTCCATCGTAATAGCTTTGGGCTGTCAAATCTGGCAGAATTCAAATACTCTAATGACCTATGGTCAGTCTGGAGCACAAACTCCTTACCATACAAATACAAAGTAAACTTCTTTACGGCCCAAACGATGGCTAGGCATTCTCGCTCTGAGACTGAATATTTCGTCTCACGAGGCAATAGCTTACGACTGGCATATGCCACAGGATACAACTTTCCCTCATATTCCTGCATAAGAGCAGCACCCAACCCGCGATCTGATGCATCAGTTGCTAGAACAAATTCTTTTGAAGAATCTGGCAAACATAACACGGGTTTGGAAACAATGGCATTCTTCAAAGAAGTGTACGCTTTCTCCTGCACTTCTTCCCATTGAACTACATTGGGCTGACCCTTTCTAAGCAAATCAGACAGTGGTGCTGCAATCGCTGCAAAGTTAGGTACAAATTCTTGGTAATATCCCACCAGTCCTAAAAATGCTTTCACTTCCTTCTTAGTGGTGGGTCTGGGTGCATCTCGCACCTTACACACATTTTCTTCTAACAGACCAATCATACCCTTTCCCACTGAGTGTCCAACAAAGTCCACTTCAGGCGTTCCAATCAGGCACTTGGATGGTCTGGCAGTTAATCCAGCTTGGTCCATCCTCTGCAGCAATTCCTTGAGAGCCTTCACATGCTCGTCGAATGTCTCTGTATGGATCAGCAGGTCGTCCACATACGCTGTCACATTGTTCAGTTCCTGGATCAATGGCTTCACGATCCTGTTCAGTGTAGCTCCTGAGTTCATCATCCCGAAGGGCATCCGGGTGAATTCGTAATGTTCGCCCATGGTGACGAACGCTGTCTTGGGAATGTCTTGTTCCCGGACTCGCACTTGCCAGTATCCCTTGCTCAAGTCGATCCGAGAGAATATTCTTCCTCTCGACAGACTCTGGAACACTTCCGATGGGGCTGCTGTCGGATGAGGGTCGAACACTGTGATCTTGTTCAGCCTCCTGTAGTCGATGCAGACTCGGTTGGATCCATCCTTCTTCTTGACGACAACAACCGGTGAAGCATACGCTGATGAGCTCCTGCGTATGATGCCCAACCTTTCCATGGTGCTGAGCTCCTCCTTCAAGGAGTCGCGCATAGCATAGGGCACCGGGTATGGTCGTTGCCGAACAGGTACCTCTGAGGTCAGGTCGATACAATGTTCGCCTAACTGGCAGCATCCGGGGAGATTGGTGAAGATGCGTTGATACTCCTTCACCACGTCGCCGAGTTGTTGACGTTGTTCCGGCGTCAGCTGCGTTCCATATTGGACATCTTCGTAGCCTTCCTTCTGGTCCCAGCTCCCTAGGTCGGCAAGGTCCTCCGTCATTCCACCGTTGTCGCCTTCCAGGTCGCAGTCCTCGATGACTGTCATGCCAGCTGACTCTACAGGTTGACTCTCGTCCATCACGTCGTCCTCTGCCAGCACAGTCCCAGCACCATCACCGTCGTCGTCCATCATAGCGTCGACATCTCCAGGTGTGGTGTCGCTCCTGCCGTCGTTAATCTCACACATCTCGTTCACGACAGATGCCGGTCCCATTGCCGCTGCTGCTGCTTGCGTCGTCGCTGGTGTAGTCCTGGGGATATACCTCTTGAGAAGGTTAGCGTGCAATGTCTTCTCTTTCACACCCATCTTGACTTTGTAGTCGTTGACACCGACAACCGAGACTACCTTGTATGGTCCCTTCCACTGGACTAAGAGCTTGTTGGCGTTTGTCGGCAGCAGTACTAAAACTTCGTCGCCAGGGCGGAACTTCCTCTCTCGAGCCTTCCGGTCGTAGTAGGTTTTCTGTCTACCTTGTGCCTTTGAGAGCTCTTCCGTCGCTAACTTCCACGTGTCCTCCAGCCGCTCGCGTAGTTCCATGGCGTACTGGTAACTGGTCTTTGTCTCCGGCTCCTCTACGTCCTTGGTCCATAATTTTCGCAAGATGTGCATCGGTCCTCTCACCGTTCTTCCATACAGTAACTCGAATGGAGCGAACTTTGTCGATTCTTGGGGAACTTCACGATACGCGAAGAGCAGCGGGTTAATGTATCGGTGCCACTGCCTAGGTTGCTCCGCGCACAGTCGCCTCAAGGTCTTCTTCAGTGTGCCATTAAATCGCTCCACTAGCCCGTTGCACATAGGGTGGTAGACTGTGGTGGTCGACTGTCGAATTCCCAGTAATCTGTTCGTTTCCTTCATGACGTCCGACATGAATTGAGTCCCTTGATCAGATAAGATCTCCTCGGGCACACCCAAACGGCTGTAGATATTTACTAAGGCTTCTGCTACTGTCTCTGCGTCAATCTTCTTCAAGGAGGTCGCTTCAGGGTAACGAGTAGCGTAGTCTACGTATACCAGGATATACCGATGTCCGCCTTCACTTGGGGGGTCAATAGGTCCTACTAGGTCCACGGCCACTCTCCTAAATGGGATGTCTACCACTGGCATACTCTGCAAATGCACCTTAGGAGTCGCTCCCTTGTTCACTGTTCTCTGGCAGATGTCACATGAGCGGCAGTATCTCGCGACGTCACCTTCAATACCAGGCCAGTAAAAATTGCTCATCACCCTGTCCTTCGTCTTCTTCACGCCGAGATGTCCTCCGACGATAGAATCATGGGCAACGCTCAGTACATAGTCCCTCAGTTTCTCGGGTAGTACCACTTGTCTTGTAATCGTAGCCTGTCTTATGTCCCTATAAATCCGGTACAGTACACCTCCGTGTCTCTCGAAGTGTACGGACTTGTTGCCTCTGTTGGTCGGAATTTTCTTCTGCCCCAACTTCTTGAGGTCTTCGTCTTCTTCCTGGAGTCGGATGAGTTCCTTCCTATCCACTCCCGCGTGCCGTTCTGCCCTCGGCACCCTCAGCGACGTAGACTGGTCCTTCCTCTTCTCCTGGGCCCTCGTGGTCACCGCTCCTACCATCACCTCAGTATCAGGGTCGTACGGGTCATTCGCTCCGTCCACGTTCCCGACTACTAGGTCGCAGATGGTCTCCGGGAGACACAGTGCCGTCACTCTGCCCGTCAGGTAAGGCGTTCTCACGTCGATAATGGCTTCCTCCGCCGCTAACAAGGAGTTATCGATCCTCGCGATGAGTTTCTTCCCACCGGTGAGCTGTCCGTCGTCCACCAGTGATCGCCGCACCACTACACCTTCACAGCCGGTATCTCTTAGGACGTCTACTGCTCGATTTCCAATCAAGCCCTTCATCACTGGTAACTTCAGCTTCTCCACGGTCCTTCCGTCACTGCATCCTCCGCACGTAACAGGCACCGCTAACTGGAGCTTCCCGTCCTTCATTACCGCTTGAACGTTGATGCTGGTGTCAGCCGTCGTCGCATCCTGTCTCGACGACTCGTCCGCCGCTATAATTACGGCCGCCGCCGCCTTGTTCGGCTTGCCTCGCCCCGTATCCTTCTGGGCTGGACACATTCTCCGAACGTGGCCTGGCTTTCCACAAAGGTAACATTTCAACTCACCTTTGTCGTTTATCTTGGTACGACACTCCGTCGCCTTATGTCCCGGCCTCTGGCACCTATGGCAGACCTGTGGGCTTCTGTCTCCGTTGGGACTCCGTCGCACTGGCCGGCTTTGCAGTCTGGCGCTCCCTCTGAGTGTCCGGTTCCTCGCTACCAGGAACGCCTCCGCTGAGTCTGCGACGTCCTGTAGCGTCTTTGGCTTCCTCTCCCTCACATGGGTCGCAAGGTCTGGTGGGCAAACATCCATGAACTGCTCTCTAACAAACAGGTCCCTCACTCCTTCGTAGGTCTTCTCCGTCTTTGATAGCTTTATCCACCTCTCTAGGTAAGTCTTGATCCTAGTAAGAAACATCCCGACATCTTCTCCATCTTCAGGCTTACCTTGTCTGAACATGAGTCTGTAACCGTCCTCTGACAGGTTATACCTCTTCTGCAAAGCTTCCCTGACTTTGTCGTAGTCCTTGGCCTCATCAATCGGCAATCGACAGAAGCACTCCAGAGCTCTCCCAGTCAGCAGGGCAGACAGTGATGTCGTCCATGTGGATCTGGGCCAGTCCGCTGTCTCGGCAAACCTCTCAAAACGAAGTAGCCAGCTATCAAGGTCGTCCTTCCCATCCTGAAATGCAGGTAGCTTGGGTCTCTTGGAACTGGCGTGGTCGCTGGTCCCCTGCGTCGACTCGCCTCCACGCTGATGGCGGATCCTCTCCATCTCCAGCTCGTGGTTCATCTTTTCTATTTCCAGCTGTCGTTGAGCCTGTCGTTCCGCCTCCTTCTCCCGAGCCTGTCGTTCCGCCTCCTTCTCCCGAGCCTGTCGTTGAGCCTCCTTCTCTTGAGCCTCTATCTTCAGTTGCTCCATGCGCTCTTGCCTCTCTCTTTCCTCCCTTAGGCCTTCACGGATGTAGTCCTATCTCTCCTTCCCAGTGAGCTCCAAGGCGTCTGCTTCCTGGCCAAGCCTTCCAATAGCCTCTGACATGTTGTGGATATCCTCGATGATCTTTACACACTTTACTGTACTTTAGAAACACTTCGATGGTCTGAATTGAATCTGTTCTGATCTAATCGGATCCCGGACGAGCCCCCAATATGTAACAGTTGATGCAAATTTCAGCACGTTATGATGGGGAGAGTCAGATGAACTGATCGTCTACCCCTTAAAAAACGAAACTGTCTCGAACTGTTGTAGAAAAAAATAACAGGATCCGATGAACAATTAATACTAACTTTAATAACTGTAAACACGAGCTGATATCCACAAGTTACTTACACCTATCAGGGAAGGCACTACACTTCTACTACAACTAGATGTACACACCTACGATCTGCACCTTACGATTTTCACCCACGATTTGCACCCCTCCTGCTCGCCTGGCCCTCCTTATATATATTCTGTCCAGGAACGTTCAGGAAGCGGCTTTACCGCCCCATAAGCACGAGACAGACCTAGATCGTTCGGGACACATACAGGCCACCCAATCGTACACAGACACGTCACAGCATTACATCACTCAAGGTCGACCTAGCGTAATCTCGGACACTGCAGTATCTTTCAGACGCTTCTAGATTTTCTACAGTGAGACAAACAAGCCATACATCGACATCAAAGGGAAATACCGGCCTTGCTGGCGAGAGGGGGGGGGGGTCGCCGAGTGAGACGCGTCATGCAGGGGGAAGAAAAATATCGATCGTTCAACTAGTGGGACGCTACAGTGACTTACCTATCGGGATGGTGTATTTTTCATGCGCGGCGTTGTTGGCTGGAAGCGATGTGTTTCTGTCTCAGATCTTTAGTTCTTGAACTAAAGCATTTGGTACACACCACAGAACAGAGATACTACCAGAAGCGATACAAAGCAGGAGTCCATCATCAGTTTTGACTACCCTGCGCCATTTTGGATGAGATCGATTGTTCTTAACAAGGCACGTACGCAACGATGTTTAATGTAAAATCAGAGAGTATGTATTTAGAGAGAGATCTCACCTCAGCCAAATCGCGAAACTAGGTCACGGCGGGAACGGCGGAAACAAGAATTAGCAGAGACCGTCTTTGCCAAAGACAGTGTGCGTATCTGTTTACTGTGGTTTGTTCATATTTTATGGCTGATTGAAACTATTTACAGCCGTTTTTAAAGTCTTACTCCTCGTAGAAACGTACAAACGGGTATTGCTTAACGCCGATCAAGTCAAGAGAAGTTGCAGTTCATCCAAAATGGCGGTGCGCATACTTCGCGTGGTCACGAAAAGTGGGCTTCTTTTCTTTCTGGTAGTTCCTATGCTGTGGCACACATTGAATTGGTTCTCTGTTTTCTGACGGGACTAATTTCTTGATTGTTGTCCCTGCTGTCACACGCTGGCCGATGTGTGCTGGCCCTGTATAAGCCACACTTATTTCTTGAATAATTCTTTTATGAAATTAAGACTTCCGTTTGTCGTTGAGATTACTCCCCAGCTGCTGTATCGTAATCGCACAAATTTCTTAAACGTAAACAGTAGCAGACAAAACAAGTCCAAGGCGAATCTCTTTTTGGCAATAGTAGCCGAGTTACAGAGAACTCACGTGGACATGATAAAGGTCATTTAGTTAGATCAAACTATTGAAACGTTCTGTCGCGAAACACCGATATTAAGCCGCGTGGGCATTCTCACCCTGAATCCACCCCACTATAATCATTCTACTTGTCTTTCATGGAGTTATTTTCTGTTTTCTGACGGTCAATCGTATTCTCCAAATTCCACAGAACGTTCAGATTCCCAGTCATGTCAGCTCTGCTACCTAGACCAACAAAGACGCAATTCCCAATTTTTTGTAATAAAAAAAAAATGTTGAAAAGGAAAAAAGGGGGTGGAGGTGGGTGTGGGGCAGCTATTTGATGCGCCTTCATACGATGCATCGCTTTCTCTTTCTTGTGTAGTTTAGACGAACTCTTTCTCCTCCCGTCCAAAAAAAAAAGGCAAAAAATCCGAGATACCCCCGTGTCTGAGTATTAGAATCATTAAAATAATAGTAATAAAAAAAGTCTACGGTGCCAAGACAGATTGACCCAATAATCTCACAAAACGCTCGGAACTGACAATCTTGTCAGCCCAGCCACTCATAATGAAATTAAAAAAAAAAAAATCAGCAATTCCCAATTAGGTAGGAAAAATGGGGGATGTGAGGGTTGCTGGGCGTACTTCATGATTATGAATCTCTTTCTTGTGTAATACAGATGAACCCGCTACCCCGGGCTGAGATACTTCATGATTATGAATCTCTTTCTTGTGTAATACAGATGAACCCGCTACCCCGGGTTGAGATACTTCATGATTATGAATCTCTTTCTTGTGTAATACAGATGAACCCGCTACCCCGGGTTGAGATACTTCATGATTATGAATCTCTTTCTTGTGTAATACAGATGAACCCGCTACCCCGGGTTGAGATACTTCATGATTATGAATCTCTTTCTTGTGTAATACAGATGAACCCGCTACCCCGGGTTGAGATACTTCATGATTATGAATCTCTTTCTTGTGTAATACAGATGAACCCGCTACCCCGGGTTGAGATACTTCATGATTATGAATCTCTTTCTTGTGTAATACAGATGAACCCGCTACCCCGGGTTGAGATACTTCATGATTATGAATCTCTTTCTTGTGTAATACAGATGAACCCGCTACCCCGGGTTGAGATACTTCATGATTATGAAACTCTTTCTTGTGTAATACAGATGAACCCGCTACCCCGGGTTGAGATACTTCATGATTATGAAACTCTTTCTTGTGTAATACAGATGAACCCGCTACCCCGGGTTGAGATACTTCATGATTATGAAACTCTTTCTTGTGTAATACAGATGAACCCGCTACCCCGGGTTGAGATACTTCATGATTATGAAACTCTTTCTTGTGTAATACAGATGAACCCGCTACCCCGGGTTGAGATACTTCATGATTATATGAACCCGCTACCCCGGGTTGAGATACTTCATGATTATGAAACTCTTTCTTGTGTAATACAGATGAACCCGCTACCCCGGGTTGAGATACTCGAGGGACAACAGACAAGAATACAGAAAAGAAAGTCATCTCTAAATTTTGTATCAGAAAATAGAATCCACGATGCCAAGACAGATTGCCTCCAGTAGTTATCTTTAAAGTGCAAACCTTTTGCCAATATGTCACTCCGATAAGTCAGGCCAAGGCGTCCTGCCGCTGTATCAGCTATCCATTTCGTTAGCTCATCATTCACCACTTCAGATACTGCCATAGAGCATTCAGCTTTTATAGCAGTAGTAGATCTATGTATTGTAACCGCTGATATTTTCATCTGTTTTCCTGAATCTGAGATGTAGATAAAACTTCACGTGCGCATCTCCCGGCCGGCTTGATCTTTCCTTGAGAAACTGATTTTAAATCCTTCTGAAGTTTAACATTCTTTATTGTGTAAGATTATTTCCATAAATCAGAATGATTGATTTATTAACTGACCTACTTTCAGCAGCCGGGCTGGTAACGAATTGAACCAAATTTGTTTTCGTTGGTTCTGACACAAATCTGAACTTTAAGTTGAGAGAAAGACTTGTTTAAGTCTCAGCTCGTAGTGCGCGAGGTCCATTTTAACTCCATACTCCACAAAACCGCGGCAAAACAGGCTTGATTCAGCGCACAACCAGCCACATGTGGCTACCAAACCTTGTTATGTGCAAAGTTACAACAGTAAACCACACATCAAGATACCTGAGTAATAGGTAGTTTTTCGGCCCCATGGACTGAGTCTTTTCGTAATAATAATAATACATAGCATTTATGTAGCGCTTCATCCCGTTAACAACCAGGCTCTAAGCGCATTTATGTCATTAAATCACACACACAATAGACAGGCATATTCAGGCAAAAACAAAAAAATGAACATTCAGAGTGTAAAAAGATGACACTTCGGCCGAAATTTAAAAGTCATAAAATTTTCAGTCCCTCTCAAAGACTGAGGCAGAGAATTCGAAATCTGAGGCCCTTGAAAAGAAAAAGATTTTTCACCCATCTTAGGAATTTCAAACTCATAGTCTGTGGAGTTGGTCTTTGTTTTATGGCAACTGGAGTGTAACGGCTGCTTTATCTTGTGGAAAAGTCGTGATCTGAGTTCTTGTTTGTGCTCCATTTTCTGAAGAAAAAAAAATTGAAGATCTTTTGGTATGTGGAAGAGGTATAACAAATGTACACCTTGACCCCTGTTTAAAATGCGTTGTGGCACTTATCAAGCTGTTTCACAGTTCCGATTTATTCCAACTGCTTATCATAATACCAAAGCCACAATCGTTTAACGTCGAATTTCACAGTTGTGCAAAAAGTAGAACTGGAACAAACGAGAACTTAAAGTCGTACAGTGTTAAGACAATAAAACACATCTATTTCAGGATCTGAGTGATCATAATACACCTGGCATTTGAAGCATCATCTCTCACATCAACGTTGACCTATCGCTGGGCCAGAGTTACGCCGTATCTAGTCTCCCTTACCTTCCTGTATCATTATTGTTCAGCCCTTTAATGTTGATGAGGGCGGTAAACAAGAAAACTACCAATTATTGTCATAGAAACGGCTCACTTGTGATATGAAAATAATCTTATGTGAGCGGATCTGACGAAATCGGGCTTAAGGTGAAAGAAGATGAGAAAACTCCTCCAGAGGGGGACAATTTTTCCATGGAAACTGAGATTTGTTTATGATAAAATAATGAAAGATTAGCCATTTTTTCTACATTCAGTCAAAATATTTTGGCTCAAATCGTGTTTGAACTATTTTGATTTTTTTAAGGAGGTATTTACAAATTTCACCTTTGCCCCGGTTTTGTTAGATCCGCCCACATTATTATTGCATTAAAAAAATGACTTCAGTATTTAATACTAGGGCTGGTGACTCGCTGAGTGAAACATGATTTTTCTTTCTCTGTTTGGACCCAGTGCGCCAGGTTTCTCTTTCCGCTAGCTGACTCGAGACAGTTTTGACGCTCCCGAAACTATGAGATAGACTTGTTTCGCTTTTAGCTCCATGGTTGACATTTCACAATAGAACCGAGACAGACAAACATGGCTCAATGAGCCACAAGGCCTGACTTTCTCAGGACAAGATGAGCCTAAATCTGTTTTGTTTCTGATTTTACTGCCTATCCAAGCTCAGTGGGAAGCTACGTGACGAGACTTGAGCCACCGCGTCAGACTGCCAAGGGGTGAGGTAAACCCCAAGTAAGACGAACCGGCGATCCCTCCTACGCCGAGCTCAGCACTGTAACCTCTGAGCCACTTCGCCGGCACATAAATCAAATCTGAGATAATGCAGATTTGTTTTGATGGGTGCCCTCTTCTTCTCTGTCGTTCTCACTCCTTTACCCAATATTTCTTTCACTTCTTCTTCTTCTCTGTGTGTTTATCTGCCCATCTGTCATTTCTTCCCCCTTCTGTCTTCTTTCTCTCTCTCTCTCTCTCTCTCTCCTCCTCCTCCTCCCTCTCCCGCTTTATCACTTTTTTCTCTCTCCCTCTCTCTTCCCCTGTCCCGCCTTCCTTCTCTCCGTCTCTCTTTCTCAAGTTTCATCCACTTCAAATGATGATGCTCGCAAGATTTTGACCCGTGAAACATGCTTCCTCTTCAGGTCTCACTTCATCTATTTCAGTGCGACAGCTTGTTAGAACGTGAAAACAGCCAAACGGAAGAGAGCTTGAAATGCAGGACAATCTTGAAACACGGGCAGTCCCATGTTTTTCAGAGCCCCCGAGACATGATCGATGTCAGGAGCTACATCCTTGAAACCAAGATGTCCAGAACTTTAAATGGACAGGCCCCCTTTACCCTGTTTAAAAATGTGGTTGGAGGCAAATAGACGATGTAATCTTTTGCTTCACTGGAGTTGGAAAGATGTGAACAAGTATAGCTTTCAGCTTTTTTTCTTGATCTTAGGCAAGGTTGTGAGAACGTGTATTGGTTTGATTGTTTGACCGTATACATCTTCTCTTGATCTTGGGCAAGGTTGTGAGAACGGCTATTGCTTCTGCAATGTGATTGTATATGTTCTGATGCCGTTCTCTCTTTCCATCGATCTGACTAATGACAGGGTCTGTTTTATTTCTCCTTGTCAGTCTGTCTACCATCCCCCTCCCCTCTAAAAAAAAGGAAAATACCAGAAAATCTGTGGGGTCGCAAGCAAGGCTTGAATAAAGTCCAAAACTGGCCAATAAAAAAAAAAAAAGGACTCGGATAAGAAATCATACAGAAACGACACTAAAAGAAAAAAAACAACAAAAAAACTCAAAGGACAAGGAAAGACAGAACGAGCTTTTGGTCAGAGAACCTTCAAAAAAAAAAAAATTTTTTTTTTAAATTAAGCAAATACAGAAGTTGTAAACTTTACAAACATTCGGTAAGGCATCTTATACAAGTTCCAGATTAGTAAAGAGCCTGTTAGACGAGATGTGGTAGTTCGAATGAGAAAGAGGCGGTCTATCATTCCATGTCACGTATTGGCGTATCAAGGATTTTCTTGATTTTTGACTTACGGCTACCTTCTCATGGCTCATGGTGAAATCTAAGGTCTCACAAAGTGACATGTGAATTGACGTCTTTAATAGTTTTGAATTTATAAAGCAGGAATGTCTTTTGCGATAATGCGTTTTGTACATAGAAATCTCATTCTCATCAACTCTGAAACGCTTTCATGCATTGTTGATACGCCAGCACGTCAGGAGGGGGTTTTCGTCAGTCCAACGCTGTGTAAAAGCATGTTGGGATCACTAGGGAAAAACGACCTTACTCTTAAACATCTAAAACTAAGGATATCGATTCGTGAAGCTTGAAAGTTCACAAAAGCACTTCTCTCTTGCAACTGAAAAGGCGTGATTTAGAATATAATATAGCAGCTCTTTTCTTCAAACTTTAATATCGCAGCAGTGACGTAGCTTGGGTGGGGCCACAGACGCGGTTGTCCCGGACGCAAAAATTCTCAGGGTCTCAAACCTCCAAAACTATCGCTGTTTCAACTGTCAATTATAAAGCAGTTTCTCAAAACTTTCACCTTTTACCTGGGCATTGTCCATCCACTACAGGATGTAGCCCCTCCGACAATGAATTCCATTCCTTTCTCTCTGATGTTCTTCCTCATCCATGCTGTTCCCCGCTCTCTTTTTAATGCCATCCTGCCATCTTCTTCCTGATCGTGCTCGTTGTTCTTTTTTTGTGTCCCAGGTTGCCATTCAGTACAGCATTTTGTCATCCTATTGCCATTCATCCTTCCCACGTGTCCAGCCCAATTCCACTTTTGTTGTAGCATGAATTTTACTGTGTCCGTTAGCTTTGCGTATTTCAAAGTCAAAATTGAGCAAAAAGAAAAGGTTGTATGTTGCGAAGCCCCGCGTGAGAAATAAAACCCAAACAGTACAAAGCAAACTAAAGAGAAGACAGAAAATGCTTTTGGCGGACGGACGTGCTTTGGTGCTGCTAACGAAGCAAGAACTCGCAGCTAAGTAAACTGTTTCACTTCGTTCCTGTTGAAGTCTTTTATTGTTCATTTTTTTGTTGTTTTTTTTCACTTGACAAAGGCGAAAGCCGAAAATTTATGCATTTTCTGTCTTCTCTTTAGTTTGCTTTGTACTGTTTGGGTTTTATTTCTCACGCGGGACTTTGCAACATACAACCTTTTCTTTTTGCTCAATTTTGACTTTGCTTATAGCCCTGCTGCGACCCCACAGTTTTTCTGTGGTTTTTATGATATTTGCGTATTTCAGCGTGGGGAATTTTATCTTGTAGTCTGATGTTAAGCATTCTTCTTTCCGTTGCCCTCAAAACATAAAGCAATCAAAATGTATCAGAGTTCTGCAATGAACCTCGAAAGAGTGAGTAACCTAAAAAGACTGTCAATTATGGAAGATTTCCATACTGTTATTGAACATTTGCTCAAATTAAAATCGGGCGATTTTAAATAAATTTGACTATACTGACATTAAATGCATTTTACTTTCATTATTTTTTCCCAGTACAGTAAATGTGCTGATAGGGTAAGAGGTTCATAACTGGACTGATGGAGGGGACTCGAAAGTCGGGGGGGGGGGTCTTATACTTGCCTTGCCCCAGGCAGTGGCGACCCACGATACGCCACTGTATCGCAGAGACAAACCGGATGAACCAAGCTGGTACAAAAAGAGGATAAAGGCGAAAATTACTTTTTTTGTGAAAATGGTTAGTTTTGAGCACGTTGTCTCTAAATAGAATCTGTACTCAGGCTGATACCGTACAAAGCCAGCCTTTGCCCTTCCCGTTTTCTCTCTGTCACGTTTCCCTACTATACGTCCTCCAGCGATTGATCGCTCACTCTGTCTGTGCGTTTTATGTCTTCTTTTTAACTAATAATCTTCTTTACGCTAATCACAGGCTCTTCGGGTGTCATTTTCGCTCAGTGTGAGCGAAATTCGAGATAAAAGCATCCTATCTCTGTTCAGCATCCTGGCAGTAAACTTCTTGCACTGACATGACCTGGTTGGCTTTTTGTTGTGTGTATGTGTGTGTATATGTGTGCGTGTGTACGTGTGTGTGTGTGTGTGTGTGTGTGTGTGTACATGTGTATACATGTGTTTGTTCTTGTTGTTTTTTCAATAATAATACAAGTACAACATTAAGCCCCCCCCCCTCTCTCTCTCATTCCCTCTCTTTCTCTCTCCCTCTCTTTCTCTTTCTCTCTGTGTGTGTATGTGATGTAGTAAGTTGCTTTTCTTTACTTCTTTGTTGGGATCTTCTACATCGCTTTGTCTCTCTCTCTCCCTTCTCTCTTTCTCTCTGTCTGTCTGTCTGTCTCCCTCTCGTTTTCTTTTTGCATTAAAGTCTTGTTTATTGACATCCACTGGTCTCTGTAATTAACTGTAGCACTTCCCCTATCTTTGACATTCTCTAGACCATCCCCTCTGCGCCCCCCCTCCCCCCCCCCAACTGCCTCTTTCTCTCTCTTCACCCACTCTCCATGTCCCCTTCTCCCATTCCCACTTTGTCATTCCGATTGTGTTGTCCTTAACTGCTTCTCTTCCACTGAGGTTCTTTCTTTAGAACTCCACTCCCCTCTCTCTCTCTCTCTCCCGTTCTTTCCTTTACCCTCTCTCTCACCCCTCACCCCCCCCCCACCCCCACCCCCACCCGAAGTCTGTCTTT
>OZ007578.1:9749982-9827482 GCA_963931925.1 Onchidella celtica | reverse complement strand
AACCATACAGTAGTCCACTCACTAAAATGCGCGTAATTATCATTGAATACATTTTAGTTTTTCACACAGTTTAGTACTGTAGAAATGCTTCTTTTTAAACAAAAAAGTAATTCGGTCTTACTGTTATTAATTTTACAAAACGCAAAGAAGTAAACTATAACTCAAGCTGCAGTCTACCATAATGATGAAAAATCAGTTCTATGAGACTTAGTGTGAAATATGAGTCCATGCAAAATTTCAAATAAATCCAACAAACTGTTTGTGAAAAAATGCATGTTGATTCCCTTCGTTCTGATAGAAAAGACGCACTATAGATGTAGCCTAAGCTGTTGTTACAGCGTTTTGCACCAGGGGCGCATATAATAGAGAGTCCGCGCCGTCGCATCACGTTGGCCTAAAGTTACTTTTCAAAAGCCACGCGAAGCGCATCGTAACGCACTTCTTATCGTAGTAAAGCACACTCCGCGCACCGACGTGCTGTTCGGTGCTAATGGGAGAGAAGGGAGCTTATTCGCGTGGAACAGCAGACCAAAGGACGCTGGCCTTGCATGTATCTTCCGTCGTCTTCCCTACTGATTCAGTGATTACGACCTACATGTGCACTGCAGCGGCTGTTCAACGAAGATGGCTTAACTAAGCTACATGTATATCTTTTGCATTAGGCCTAAGTAATCACAAGGTGTACCATTTTCCATTCTCCCCCCCCCCCTCTCTTTATCTCTCTTTCAGAAAGTTGAATAACGAAAGCAGCGTGACCTAGATCTACGTTCGCAGTCACACACATTTTTTTCAAGCTTGCCCGTGATTACGCCCTTCCTACTGTAAAAAAAAAAAGGATAAATGTTTGTAAGTTGTCAGAATAAAGTCTTGCCCACAACACTGTGGTACCAACAGGATTACGGGACAAAGATTAATCTGATTTTAAAGTCCTGAATCGGGAAGGCAGCCCCACTTCCATGAAGTAGGTCATGCCAAAAGTAGGGCGCTACGCTACCACAAGGCGCTACGCTACCACAGCAAAATCGGGTTTTCACCATATGTTGAAAAATGAAGCTTTATGAACATATCAGTGATGGACAGAAAAAGTGGCCATCAAATTCGCACGAAAAAAAGATTAATAATTCATAAAAATCCGCTCATATTGTGAAAAAAAGCTTGCTTCCAGGTGGAAAGTCCACAAATAGAAGCTCCGTATCGACAGCAGTTGCAAAGTTACTTTCGTAACTCTCACAGCCGAATCGCAACTAAGCGCGACCCAAAATAGTGCGAAAATGGACAAACTCCTCCGCGTTGGGTAACTTTCGCCGACGTCACGTCTATGCACAGACTGTCTAATATACGTACCTATCCTTAACCCCGTCCTTATCCTCAGCTCTAAATCTCATCGAATCCCTGACCCTGCCCCCTACCCTTTCAACCAGACAACAGGAGGAAAACAAAAAGAAAACCTGAAAAAACAATTAATCATAATTAATTAAGACTCTTGTCAAAGATCATTTCTGAAGGAGCTCTCTTGTTCTGGAGTCACAAAAGGCTTTGAAATACGTACCCCTAGCGTAAAAAACTTGTACATACTCGTAACAAATCTCATAGATGTATGTAAAGTCAGTTTTGATTGTGTATGTGTAACCGTTCGTGTCCGTATGTGCAGCCCCAGACATGATGTCGCCAGCACCACAGAAGATTCTGATCTTCTGAAAATAGCAGAAACGGAAAATTGCCCAGACTGATGTCATCTCAACATGGCCTGCACGCACCCTTTCACGCGCTTTCCATTGTCAAAATTATCTTCTGGTCACGTTTCCCCACACACCAGACAGGCTACACACGGACTGTCAGATTTAAACACTCTCGTCTGACTCTTGAAAATTCTGCTTTGTTTTATTGCAAAATCCAGAACTGTCTTACGCAATGGTTTCCCTTGTGGTACGTTTTCACATACCAGGACAAAATCCATTATCTGCTTTCCCAAAAGAAAACATATTACCTGAGGTAGACAGATGGGGGTTGGTTACCACAATGTTTTATGTCCAAATTAGCCAAATTGAAAAAAAAATTAATTTGAAAATTGAAACCTTAATGAAAATTCACATATTAATCGAAATAGCTTCAACACAGTAACAAGAATAGTTTTATTGGACTATGAAATGAAGTCACACACTTTGTGTCTTGAATATCTACAGGCATTTAAGAGCAATGAATAAAATTGGACATAACACATTCACACTGTCGAGATCTTTTATCCTAAGAAAGTTTTCACATACATTATTATATCAGTTAACGGAGCCACTGAGTCAAATCTGCTTTGACCCTGTTTGGACTCAGTGAGCGAGTTCTCTTTTTCCACCATTTGACTCAAGTTTTGACGCGCTGGAAGAAGTGAGACAGACTCGCTTCTGTCTCGCCAATGTGTATGTAGAGTCCCGTTCAACTGTATGGTTCACATCTCACATTTTAATCAATACAAAACAGACAAAACCAATTTTATGATTAAGATAAATCCGGAGCTCAGATGTGCAGTAGAACTATACCTCGCTGGATCCCTGATTCGGTTATGCAGAGTTTGCCCTGGTAAATTTGACCATAGCAATTCCACCCGTCTCAAACAAAGTTCACTTTCCACCCAATATACTATTGGATCAGAGGTGGAGCAATCCATCCCATGTTATCGTTGTCCATATCGCGAACTGGCCCATCAATAATTTGGGTAGTTTTGATGCCCTCGCTACCTACCACTGCTCAAGATGAGAACCACATTTCTCTCACACGGTGACCGATCGATCGATGTCTTTAATAGTGTCGGAATCATAAGTACAAAGTGATTTCGGCGCATGCTTGTCTGTACATAAGAAATTGCACTATCATCAAAACATTAAAGTTCTGTAAAACTGAAAAATTGTTGAGGCGCTAGGTGACCGTTATGCTACACTAAACCCGAGTTTTCATGTGCACAAAAACGGAAAATGCCACGGAAACGTCAAAAATCCATCAAGTAGTGAAAAGGAAGAGTGTTCCCATGTTAACGGAAACGGCATTTCGCCACACTGAAATAAATGGAAACATTCTTTTTATTTCACTACTTACCGCTTCCGTTTCCTTACACGTGAAAACCCAGATATATTCTTGAAAGTATACTCAAAGACCCGGAGTGACACAATGAAATATTCATTATTTTAATCACTCCCTAATTTTTGTGCGTGTTCCAACGCTAGTACAGCCAAGACAGGAATGTAAAACTCTGTGCAAAATGACTGGATCACAATATCGCTGGCCCTGTCGTGAAACCACACAGATGTACCCGCACAGCTGTAGATGACTACTTTTTTTTGCCCACTATTCTATGAAATCTTGGACGGAATTTTTTTTTTTCTATTGATTGAAGGGGAGTACAATTTTTCAATTTTTTTTTTTTTAGCTTTTATAACTCAACTGTATTTCAAAATTAGTAAAGAATACACTTGAAGGAAATTTTTGTTTTGTTTTGTTTTTTAAGTCTCCTGCAAAATCAGGTATTTTGCACGTATGCGGTTTCATGAGAGGACCAGAGATATTTATCAAAAGAACACTCCCACACATGCAGGCACATACAAACAGCAAATCTTCCTGGTGTAAACAAAGGGCATTGATCGATTAATCAAATAAAGAGGTCCTTTGGCATTTCCCCAATGATGACTCTTGTATTCACACAGAATCGGGCCACGGGGAAAATGTAACGTTGCCATGAGGCATTTTTATTTATACACGACTTGTTCAGAGTTTGGATTCATGGCAATTTCTCACCCTTAAGACCAATAACCCCCCATGTGACCCATAATCCAACGGACCTCCATTGTTCATCTTACTTTCACGAATATCAAAATATTCATTGAATAAAGTAACGAGAGAAACACTGGAACATACTACTACTACGACTACTATTACTGCTACTGCTACTACTACTACTACTACTACTACTACTACTGCTACTTCCACTGCTACTGCTGCTACTACGACAAGAACAGCAAACTACGACGACTACTACTACTGCTACAACTACTGCCTCCGCCATTACGACTACTACTGCTGCTACTACTACTACAACTACTATTACGATGTCTACTACTACTTCTACTGCTGCTACAACAACAACAACAACAACAGCTACTACTACTACTATAATAATATACATGTAATAACAATAAAGTAGATTTACACAGCGCACTTTCCCTAACGGATCGAGGCGCTTTACAGGAGAAAAACAAAATAATAGTCCACTCTCATTGGCATACATGCATACAAATACAACTACACACACAGAAGGACAGACACAAGACACTTCCTACTTGCTAAATACGGCACAGAAATTCCATCAACAGTCGACATACTTTTTTAATAAATGGATTTTTAAAACTATTTTTAAACCTGCAAATGGATTCTAGCTCCGTCATGTTCGATGGAAGCTCATTCCAGACTTCTACTGCTACCAATTCTACTACTATTACTATTACCACTACTATAACTACTACAACGCTACTGCTGCTGCTGCTACTACTACTACTGCTACTACTACTACAAATACTAGTACTACTATTAATTCTCATAAAAATAATTCTTACTGTACATAGTATATTCAAAACATTTCTACTCATAGATGTAGTGTTCCTTCAGAGTAGCCCGCCAATATTTCCAATCATACTCTATTATACAGTGACCTCTTCTTCTTGGCACTAAATCCTCAAACTGTTAGACATTCTTCCAATTTTTGGCATTTCACAGTGTCTCTGGTCACAGCAAACGCACGCGGAGTAATTATAGCTCTTAATTTTCTGATCATTGAAGATCAGAACTAGACAACAAACAAACAAACCCAGAGGCAATTCCACCCCCCTCATCCTCAACCAAACACTGCTGAGACGTTTTTCTTTCATCTTTGCATGTTCTACTCCTCCTTCCTTCTTTTTGTATTTTTTTGTATTTCTCATATTCCTCACTTCCATTATAGTGATTTTTTTTTTCATCTCTTACCCAACATCTCATTTTCACACCCCAATTTATTCCGCAGGATACATTTTTTTAAACCAGAGCAGACATCATTCTTCATTCAGGAATTTCCCTCCGTTGAGCTTATTAGTGCAAACTCTTAATGTTTAACACCCAGACACGCGTCGTCTGGCCACGTTACCGCTCTCTTGCAATGGCACATTAACACCTGCAATACTTTACAGGAAAAAGCTGGTTTTTATGCCGCAGACAACATTGGTCAGCAGAGTGTCTGAGGTCTTCTCTGTGGAATGTGTAGGATGTTACCTTTCCTCCTGCCGTCAGCTAATAATATCCAGCGATGTTATTAGCGTGTTTCCACACAAGGTGGTCTAGAGACAAGGTGCTCCTCTCTCATGCCAAGGGTCCCGGGTTCAAAAACCCGGGCTGTGCAGGCATGTTGGAAATTGGGATTTTTCTCATATTTTCGTGTCCCTGATCCTATTGGGAGTAGGATCGAGTACCTAGTCTTCTCGGATAAGGACGAAGAAATTCGGAGGGCCCGTGTGCACGTTGTGCACGTTAAAGATACCTTGGCAGTTGGAAATCGTAAAGAGCAGGCCGAACAGGCCGCTGCCCGGGCAAAATTGAAATTAAAATTAATAGATTAAAATTTGTCCATATCACCAACAAAAATTTAAAATTCATTATTAAATACATATTAATTATAGAAGTGTATATCCGTACAACATGTTGTATGGATATGGACAGTGCATATCCGTACAACATGTTTACCAAAAGCGCGACTGGTGAAAGTTTTCTGAAACAAAACTTGGTATGGTGTTCACGAATTTAAAGTGACAACACATGGAATAGTCAGACGGACCTGGGGGCGTGAGGGTCTAGTCAGTTTGTATCAATGGGCGGTAGCCAGATTGACTAATCAGGCGAAAAGGGGTTGGGGTAGCCATTGGTGATCGACGTACACTCAAGTATTTTATTATTAGTGCAGATCACGCGATCTCCTAGCAGAAATCGGATTGTTTCTACGTCATCGAATTGTGTGCGTTGTACGGATATGCATTGTCCATATCTGTACAACGCACACAATTCGATGACGTAGAACACACACCGGAATACTATATTACTGACCTTGTTAATTTGCATAGCTTTTTAAAATATGAATCGGCTAAGAGCAAAACAATCCGATTTCTGCTCGGAGATCGCGTGATCTGCACTAATAATAAAATACTACGTTGTACGGATATGCGCTTCCATTATTCAAATATAATTATTATACTTTAGAATACAAGTTGTGAATTGTGAACTGTTGTGAGTTGTGATCTGTTGTGAGTTGTGATCTGTTGTGAGTTGTAAAGTGCGCCTAACAGGCTGCGTTACAATTAAATTTGCTCTGAGATAAAGAGAGGTAGAGGGAGTGTGTGTGTGTGTGAGAGAGAGAGAGAGAGAGAGAGAGAGAGGGTGAGAGAAAGAAAGAGAGAGTGAGAGAGATGCAAATCGAGAGAACTAGACTTTCCGTAAAGCGCCTAGAGCGAAATCGTTTGGATTAGGCGCTATATAAATGATCTTCATTATTATTATCTCACCAGAGACTCTGACATCACAGCCTTAATTATTGTTTGTTCTATGTCCATTTTCTGAAAAAAACTGGGGATCTTTTACTTAGTTCGTAGAAGAGTTATAACAAAATAATGCGCACGTTGGAACTTGTTTAAAATGCACTGTGGTATTTATCAAGCTGTTTTACAGTTCCGATTTATTCTAACCCCTCATAATAATGCTAAAGCCGCCCGTGTTTAACGTCGAATTTATCAGTTGCGCAAAAAGTAGAGTTGGAACAAACAAGAGCTAAGATCGTGAATTTTTTCACATTCTCCCACCAGGGACAATGACATCAGCTTTAAGAAATGACACTTTGTTGGCGTTTTGGGGGTCAATGGAAGCTCCAAATAACAAAATAATTAAGAATACCATGCGCGCATGTGCAACTAGAAAGCCTCTGACAGGACACTGTGACATTGCCCTGGCAGCACTTTGGTTTAAAGAGTAGGCCTGTGCAGTTTTGGCAGCGTGATGGGACAGGGGGTTGAGCGCTTGCTTGGGGTTGAGAGATGTCCCGAATCTGGCTCAGGTGGGCACCCAATCTAACCAGGACCCAATGAAGTGTTTAACTCTAACTCTCTCTCTCTCTCTCTCTCTCTCTCTCTCTCTCTCTCGCTCTCTCTCTCTCTCTCCCTCTCTCTCTGTCTCTCTCTGTCCCTCTCTGTCTCTCTCTCTCTTTCTCTGGGGCCGAGACAAAAAGAGAGTGCGTCACCAGCCTAAGAGCCCTACTAGTCCGTTGATGTTGTCGGAACGGAAATACACTTTGTACTTTCGCCGTCGTAGGCAATAGCAGCCTAAAAAATCACTCTCTCAGTCCTTATTTGTTCCAGATCCACTTATAGGACAACTGAGAAATTCGACGTTAAACGTTTGGGGCTTTAGCATTATGTTCGAATAAATCGGAACTGTGAAACAGCTTGTTAAGTGCCACAACGCATTTTAAACAATTTCCAAAGTGTGCATTTGTTACACCTCCTCTGCATACTAAAAGATCTCCAGTTTTTCCGAAAATGGAGATAGAACAATCAAGAACTAAGGTCCCCACATGCCGATCTGGTGGGCAAACTTTCTTTTCCAGTTATTGCATTCACGTTCATGTTATGTAAGATTTTTTTCTCTCAGCAGCATAAACAGATCTGAGCTTAATATCGGGTCAAAGATTTGCGTCCTCTGTGGTGATGAGAACACACAAAATGATTTGCAAATTTTCGGAGCTGTTTCTCTTTCCCCAAACTCTTCAACCTGATTTTATTCTTGAATTTTTTTATTTTTTTTGATAGACAGCGAAACAACGATGTGAATTAATCGAACTTGGTATTGAATTCTGTGATCAATTTTTTGTTGTTGTGTCCAAAGAATTCCTGGCGGGGTTCTAAAGATAACTGGCATCGATCTTGACCGAATTATCCCCCCCCCCCCCCCAAATTAATAAAAACAAAGTCGGCGTCTAAACAAGATAAACGTGAACCTGGACAAAACAGTAGCAGTTAGCAAAATAAGGGGGTGGGGGAGTGGAGAGAGAAAGAAAAGAGAGAGAGAGAGAGAGAGAAGGGTAGGCAGAGAGAGACCGACGGGCAGGCAAAGAGAGAGAGAGAGAGAGAAGGGTAGACAGAGAAAGACCGACGGGCAGGCAAAGAGAGAGAGAGAGAGAGAAGGGTAGACAGAGAGAGACCGACGGGCAGGCAAAGAGAGAGAGAGAGAGAGAAGGGTAGACAGAGAGAGACCGACGGGCAGGCAAAGAGAGAGAGAGAGAGAGAGAAGGGTAGACAGAGAGAGACAGACGGGCAGGCAAAGAGAGAGAGAGAGAGAGAGAAGGGTAGACAGAGAGAGACCAACGGGCAGGCAAAGAGAGAGAGAGAGAGAGAGAAGGGTAGACAGAGAGAGACCGACGGGCAGGCAAAGAGAGAGAGAGAGAGAGAGAGAAGGGTAGACAGAGAGAGACCGACGGGCAGGCAAAGAGAGAGAGAGAGAGAGAGAAGGGTAGACAGAGAGAGACAGACGGGCAGGCAAAGAGAGAGAGAGAGAGAGAGAGAGAGAGAGAAGGGTAGACAGAGAGAGACCGACGGGCAGGCAAAGAGAGAGAGAGAGAGAGAGAAGGGTAGACAGAGAGAGACCGACGGGCAGGCAAAGAGAGAGAGAGAGAGAGAAGGGTAGACAGAGAGAGACAGACGGGCAGGCAAAGAGAGAGAGAGAGAGAGAGAAGGGTAGACAGAGAGAGACAGACGGGCAGGCAAAGAGAGAGAGAGAGAGAGAGAGGAGGAGAAAGAGACCAAGAAAGACCGAGAGAAAAAGAGACAGACTGTGAAAGAGACAGACACGGAGACAAAGAGGGAGATAGCGAGAGACAGACAGACAAGCAGACAGACACAGATGGAGAGAGAGAGCGAGAGACAGACAGACAAGCAGACAGACACAGATGGAGAGAGAGAGCGAGAGACAGACAGACAAGCAGACAGACACAGATGGAGAGAGGGAGCGAGAGACAGACAGACAAGCAGACAGACACAGATGGAGAGAGAGAGCGAGAGACAGACAGACAAGCAGACAGACACAGATGGAGAGAGAGCGAGAGACAGACAGACAAGCAGACAGACACAGATGGAGAGAGAGAGCGAGAGACAGACAGACAAGCAGACAGACACAGATGGAGAGAGAGAGCGAGAGACAGACAGACAAGCAGACAGACACAGATGGAGAGAGAGAGCGAGAGACAGACAGACAAGCAGACAGACACAGATGGAGAGAGAGAGCGAGAGACAGACAGACAAGCAGACAGACACAGATGGAGAGAGAGAGCGAGAGAAATAATGATCGATCAAGTATACTGAAAACAATTGCGTGTTTAGACCACTTTTAATAGATCAAAACAATGCTCCAGACAGTTCCATTTCACGAGTGAAGTATTCCACTTATTGAGAGGGCTGAGCAAGAAGATGGAAAATCGCAAGGGATGAGCGAATTCTGAACATAAGCCATGATGGAACGGTCGTTCTCTAATATAAAGACTCAAATGACAACAGGAAGATGTCATTGTGACTCCCTCACAAGACTCATTGGTAAACATGTCGTCGAGTGTTTGCTATATTGTTGTATGTGCCTTTTTGCCTGTCTGAGAAAATGACGATTGGAGTTTGGTCGGCAAAAAGGGCTAAAACGCATAAAACATTACACCACAAACACATAATTATCTCGAAACATTTTTAATTAGTAGGAACGACACTTATACAAAATGAAATTAGGAGTGAGAGAACTACTTTCATGTCAAACATCAAAATCGGCAAAATGTCGCATACCACACCATAGCAAATACCCCTCGATGTATTCTACAAAATGTTAAATTACTGACACGATGGTAGATCTGTCTTCAGTATAAAACAGAACATTAGTGAAAGTTGTTAACGGTTAAGCCACTTCAGTTCTCTTTGGAAGGTCTTTCTAGATCTCGACTTTAGTTCTTGTTTGTTCCAGATCCACTTTTTGCACAACTGAGGAATTCGACGCCAAACGTTTGCTGCTTTATTTATTATAATAAGGGGTTAGAATAAATCGGAATTGTGGAACAGCTTGAGATGCATTCGTTAAACCACTTCTACAACTACTCGTAAAAGATCTCCAGTTTTTGTCAGGAAAATAAAGATAGAACAAACAAGAACTATAGAAATGTATATTCGTCCTGTAGTTGGATAGGGGATTTACTTTGTTAATTATTCTGTATAAGATTATATAAGAGAGAGAGAGAGAGAGAGAGGGAGAGAAAGAGAGAGAGAGAGAGAGAGAGCGAGAAGCAGAGGGAGAGAGAGAGAGAAAGAGCGAGAAGCAGAGAGAGAGAGACACAGACAGACAGATGGACGGGCAGCCAGACAGACAGATAGATAAGCAGATGCAGATGGACGATTACGCAAGCAGATAGACAGACGGGCAGGCAGATGGAGTTTCCGACAAACAGACAGACAGACGGTTTCACAGACAGGCAGACAGACGCGCAAGCAGACAGATATAGACAGACAGGCAGATGGACGGGTAAGCAGACAGAAATAATCCCAATTGTTTACCTGATATTTCCATATCAGTGTAACAGAATTTTGCAGAGTACGACCACGCATGCTACTAAATGAAGCGTGTTCATCGTACAAGACAGTAGTCAACATCAGAGGTGGCGGTCTGGAAAGTGAGGTAAGCAGTACCCTGTAGCATTAAGCTGTCATCATATGGGACTGTTGTTTTCCACTATATCGATCTGTGTGGCCGACCGACGGTGAAATCCTTACATAAACAAACGTTGTCATTGGTATGGCTGCTTCCTGGTGCGGGCAATATTACGTAGACGTATGTTTGTACCTGTGGGTGTTTGTTTGTCTGTAACTGTAATTCTTATGGTTGTTCTTAGAAGTACGTACGCGCCCCCAAGCGTTTTGCGCCTGGGGCTCGTACGTGTACGTACCTATCCCTAACCCCGCCCGTATCGAATCCCTAACGCTGCCCCTTACCCTTTCAACCAAAAAACAGGAGGAAAACAAAAATAAAATCTGAAGAATAATTAATTAAAGATGTTTTTAGTATTTCGGGAGGAGCTCTCCAACCCTGGAGTCACGATAGGCTTTGATGTATCCCTAGCGCAATAAACTTGGAGGACATACGTACTTGTAACAACATGCTGGCGTAGGTATGTGTTTGTACTTGTGAGTGTTTGTTTGTCTGTAACTGTAATTCTCTTTCTTGTTTCGTTACGTTTTGTTCATGTTGCTTTGATGTCGTTAACATTGTAGAAATAGAGAGTTCACGAATGGGTTCGAGAGGGTTATAATAGTGTTAGTAGTAATTAGGCGAGATACCTGGCATTACCCGGGATAAACCTGAGCTCCCCCCCCCCCCCTGTCAATATAAATCATGCGAGCTAACATCACCTTCACCCTATTCTGCATGCCCCCCCCCACCCCAATCATCTCATTCCCTTCTCCCTTTCCTTGTCCCTATCAACAACCTATAAAGTTATTATGGCTGACGAAAGAAAATACACGTGCAGGCCTGGCGTTAAAATAACCGCAGGAAATGGTGACATCATGGGCTTTCGTGAACAAAGAGGATCCGACGTGATCTATCAGCGACACACACAAAAAAAAAAAC
Organism: Onchidella celtica; assembly: GCA_963931925.1. Lineage (NCBI taxonomy): Eukaryota > Metazoa > Mollusca > Gastropoda > Systellommatophora > Onchidiidae > Onchidella > Onchidella celtica. Next base: position 9,815,776 of record OZ007578.1, on the reverse strand, counting down.
AACTAAAAAAAAAAAAAAAAACTTCTTCACCATTTCAAATCTGCAAATCTCAAATAATAACAACAATAACAACAACAATAATAACAATAATATAATAATAATAATAATTCTGCAGGTCGAAAGATAGACACGTTCAAAATTTCATGCCAATCCGAGTCGTATGAGAGGCGGTATATAGATCTATGTCTTTTTAAAAATCATGCGAGTTAGTTTGTCTGTTACATAGATTTTTACTTTAAATATCAAACAAACGAGGGCTGTCCATTATATATATATATCCCTGAAGAATCTACGATATTTTATTCTATATAGAGCCGCCCTGGAGTTGGGAGGGAAGGGGGAGGGGAAGCTCACTATTTGTAGCGGTCGCTGTTCTCTGTAAACCCTGCAATGTGGTACTAGGCGGATGTTGCAATAATTATGTTGTTGGGTGTACTTGACAAGACTGCAGTCCCCGCGGAAATAAATGAAATGCGTTTTTTCAAGATAACTTCTCCTCTGGGTTAAGCTGTGTATCCAAATTCTGCATGGCTTTACAATACTATATTTCCCATTTAAATTGCAACAGTAGGCAAGGAGATCGCCAATATCAAAATCGGCAACAGGGGATTTGTGTGAACACTTTACTGTAGTTAATGCAGACAAGACAATATTTCGAAGCACCGTTATAGTGACAGTTGCTTATACGCATTCGGCTTTTTGCCTTGATAGACGTCACTTATCTTGACATCTGCCATACACTTTTATTTTGAGTAGCCAAATGTAATAATGGAATTTCTTTCGAAAATTTATTGTTTTAGGTTACTTTAGCGGGGGGCTTCCAGAGGCGTGTAGGCCAGTTGGGAGCAAATGGTGCAGTTGGCTTAACCTTTTCATATCGCCCCTCACCTTTCTGGTGCCGGCTTTTTTACAATCCATTGATACACCGGTCGCCCGAGAGGTTCTACCACTCTCATAACCGTTCGCGGCACGCCGCTCCATCTGGGATAACATGCGGTTTCATAGCGCATGTGTTTGTGAATGTACAATTGTCATTGTTCTTCTCCGAAGAAGCTTTCCGATGATACCAAAATATACTCTGGCTTTGTCAGAAGATTTTAAATTAATGAAATTTCAAAATCTCCCCCAAAAATAGTGCATACCCAGGTGATAGCTACTTTAAAGAAAGAACGTACAGCGAGCCCAGCGTTGCGAAAAGGTTAAAGACGGCCCTGGTTGTACAAGCGAGTGTTGGACAGGAGCGTACTAAATTTCTGTTGGTCCTTTATGATAGAATTATTTACGGGAACGGCAGTTCTTAGGTAGACAGTTCGCGACCTGAGTTCTTGTTTGTTCCATCTCAATTTTCTGAAAAAAAAACAACTGGTCATCTCTTAATATGTAGAAGAAGTGAAACAAATGCACGCTGTGATACTTGTTTCATTCTGCACATATCAAGCTGTTTCACAGTTCCGACCCTTTGTATAACAACCAGAGCCGCAAGCCTTTAACTTCGAATTTCTCAGTTGTGCAAAGAGTGGACTTAGAACAAGCAAGAACTAAGGTCACCAGTTGTCCTAAGCGCCAAGAATAATAATATTGTTGTTTTTTTTCAACAGCTTCTCAAATGTTCATACCCGTAGAGCTTCAAGCCATGCCTTTAGTAGTGTTACTTCAACATTTCATGCTTACATTCAAACGTGGCATTCAGTTTGCTGTCTGCCATAATTAACACAATGGTTTGTGACACGGGAGTAATCATTATACGATACGGTCTGCCCATGCTGTCCAGGCAAAGACAATTGTTGTGTTTACATAATTATGGAGTTCAAATTTTTTTTAAAATGCATATTTAAAAGACATAGATAGATAGATAGATAGAGGCATGGATGGATAGATAGATAGATAGATAGATAGATAGATAGATAGATAGATAGATAGATAGATAGATAGATAGATAGATAGATAGATAGATAGATAGATAGATAGATAGATAGATAGATAGATAGATAGATAGATAGATAGATAGATAGATAGATAGATAGATAGACAGATAGATAGATAGATATACAAACAGTCACTTCCTGTGGTACAAAAAGATGCAAACGGAAGCAAAAAAAAGTTCAGATTTAAGTATGAAAAAAGAAGATGATAAAGGAAAAAAAAAGAGGAGATTCTAGACACGGGGAAGATAAGCTTGCCTAAAGCTCGGCGGTTCAGCAATGTGCGCCTCTAACGCCAGAGTTCTGAACTCATGTAGAAACTGCTTTACTAGTGTGCAATGAACCGCGCATCTACAAGACTCTTGTTTTACGGAAATGCAAGACACATCACAGAAACACTGGAACGAAATAGGGGAAAACAGAAAATCAATGCTGAAATGTTCAGCCTTGAAACATACAGCATCCAGTATCGGAAAGTGAGTGAAGGACTGTCAAACTGTCAATACATCGAATTTTAAATATTATTGATTGGAGATCCACGTCGTAAACTGTCGTAACTCGATTGTTGCAATTTTTTCAGGAGAAGCCAAAAAACGAATAACTCATTTATCAGACTTACTAGTTATGGTCTTTAAAAGCAACAACAACAACATTATTCAAGCCTTAGTTTCCAGAATGTAAAAACCTCAACTTATAACACAACCTGCGAGCTGTCAAGGGTTACAAGCATATCAAATATCTCAATTTCTTTTTTCGTATATAAAAGTCGAGTTACGACAGTTCATCATGCGGCCCTCGATTTGTAAGTTTTGATTCAGCGAGAGGTACTTCTGGCGTGCACTTTAATTGGTTAAATACTGTCAATAGATTAAATTTTACACTGATTCATTTTGTAGCTATTGATCAGCGAAAAGTATTACTTTTCTGATCCGTGCTAAAACAATGTATGAAGGATTAGTTCTAGATCATACCTAAGTCCACAAGGACTCAGAAACAAACAAAGTGGTTGTGCATGGCGATCTGCGAGTTGATTGTTTTCTGTGCAACGTGTATTAAATCAAGAACTAACACTATCAATTAAAGTGAGGCTCTTTGACAGCCTGACCTTTCTAGTCTTACCATGCACATAATTATCATTTTTCCCCCTTAATATCTCAAATTTAGCTTTAATGTGATTTGGGCACGATGTTACGTTAACTAAAGCCTTTGACTCGCAGATATGTAGACTTATTGATTTAATATTCTATAAATATTTCAAATTCTACATTTTGTTATTGTTCGGTTGTTCTTTCTGTTCAATTTTCCATTTTTTCTGTTCTTTTTTTCACTTTTTTTCTTCGAGAAAGGGTTTAAGCAAAATGTGGGTATTTTCTGTCTTCTCTTTGTCTTTGCGTTTTCCTGTATTGTTTAGGTAGTGTTTCTTATGTGAGGCTTTGCTACATACAATCTTTTCTTTCTACCAATTTTTGACCCTTCGAACCCAGCCTACTTTCAAGTTACACGTGCATTAAAGTGCGGCTGCCTTTCGTTCTGGATTCAAAATTGACTATGCCTGAATTACTACCGCCTTTCATTCGTCCCATGCATTTGTGCCGTCAAATGTAATTTTGAGCTACGAATTTCCTATCTTAAATTGTGCAACAATGCAAAGGAGAAATGAATTGATTTACTGTTCTTTTTAGGCAGCGCTGTCGGGGATTTACAATCTTCTGTAGCGAAAGTGACATAAAAATTAATGGACATTAAATTCAACTAAAAGTCCTCTCGTTTTGCAGTTCTGTAAATAAGCAGTACGCCAACGCAGTAAAACGGCATTTTCTATGAATGATGATGAATGGTTCTGGCAAAACACTTTGAACATATTTTGCTCTCAGGAAATGCCGATGCCATTTAAATACGAGTATAATGCAGTTTTATGAATAATTTTATTCTTCTTCAAAAGCTCGTCAAAATTTAAGAAAGTGTGTTTAAATGGCTTAGACTCTTGCACAATTGTTGTGAATGAACTTAATGGAAAACGACATCCTTACATTAAATTTCTGTCATTCAGTTTCATAACGTTTTGTTAACAGCTGAAGTGGAACTGTTTACAATCAAGTAGAGCTCAGTGTTTTCAGCACCTTGGTATTTCGAGTCTTCTTTGAAATGTTCTCTTCATTTTCCCTGGAAATTAAAAGTTTCTTGTCCGAGTCATTTGATTTCTCTAAATGGACATTTGCGGGATAATAAACAGCCCTCACCATTGATTTAATGATCTTATACTGAGTCATCAATAGGCTGTAGGGGAAAGTGAATTAAGTCTGTAAAGAGACATAATGAGTCCAAAAATGTATTACATGACTGTGACAGGAAATCTTTATTTGGAAAGTTAAGTAACCACTAAGAATGCATTCATTTCGGAATTCATAGCCTCTTTTTCCCTAGCCCACTCCACAGTCTGACAAAAACACCTCCAACGCATGGCAATTAATACAACCACAAGACATGGCACGGAAAAAAATGTTCTGTCTGTTTCTGGACGCTGGAATCCATTCCATGATCTCAAAGGGCTCCCTTGCAAAACGTTTGAGAACTCCTGGTGTAAGACGGGAAAAAGAAAAGAAAGTGCCCTGTCTAGAGTGAAGAGAAGATCCTTTTTGCACGTAATTTCAGAGACGCAAAGTCTATTACCCAGAAACAGCAGTTTTCCAGAATATGGGCAAGTTGTGGCGCTAGGAAGTCCAATCTCTGAACGCGCGCAGTCCTCGGATAATTGCACTTTGGTGGGAATTTGATGAGACGGCCGTAATACAGGCAGGGATTGGCCGGGGGTCAGTGAGTGACCCAGTTTGATGATGGCGAGTAATGAGACTATTACATCAGCCAGACAAAAATGAGCTCTTGTTTCTCGACCTTTCTAATGGACAATGTAATCAGTGGCCGATGTGTGGATAGTGTGGTCACTTTTTCTTGACATCGGCGTCTACGACAGAGAATGGTTCCACCCCTCCCCCTTTCCGAGATAAATTTGTTACAAAATGCAGTGTGGTTTGGAAATGTGTGACACAGACAGCATTGTCCAGACCACAAACATTGTTAGTACTTTTAGAACAATACTAATTGGACCAAGGTCCACAGGGTTTGGGGGTATCGATTCCATTCCTGATTTTTCTTTTTTAAACCAGCTACGATACCGCCCATCCCCATTTCTTAGGCAAAAAAAAAAAAGAAGGAAAAACTGAATTAACAACAGAAATAGTTTAAATGTATATACTACAGTGATCAACAATTAACGAGGTTGGTCTGATTTCTCAAAATTGATTCAACTTATATGTATTATTCCTCATTGAATCCCCCAAAGAACTCCCTCCTGCATTAATACATCCATTCCAGGGGGTGTGAAGGCTTTGGAAATACCGCTGGATCTCATCTTTTAGGGTGCTGTCCACGGCCCTTGACGATGCTTCTTGGATGTCCCCAATGTCGTGAATGCGCTACCCCTTTAGTGACATTTTATGCTTTGAGTAAAGAAAAAGTCACAGGATGCCAAGACAGGGAAACAAGAGGAATGAGGTATCACTGTCATTTCTGAAGCAAAGTATTGCTGCACACCTTGCAGCTTCATGGGCGGTTCAGGGTCATGCTGGAGGAACCTGTCCCCTGACGCCCACAGCTCTGGTCGCTTTCGACGCTCTCGTTTTCTCAGTCGCTTTAAAACTTGGATATACTTACTTACGATCTTTATGAACAACCATACTGAATTTCTTCACTTTTGGCTCAGTTAAAACGTTTGCTGGTCGCCCCCGGCCAGACTTATTATCAAACGAACTTTTACCTGCTCAGAACTTGAAAACCATTCAAAGGATCGTGGCATGTTCATTGCGTCCGCCCCAAGAGCATTCCTCAGCATATCGAAACTCTCAATTGCAGTTATCCTGAGTTTGTGGCAAAATTTGATGCACACACGCCGTTCTTTACAAATATCCATGATTCTAAAAAATTCTTGGTGAAAAAGCAGTAAAACCGATATGTCAAGCAAGTTAGAAAATGTTACCTAGCAGAATTATTTTTTAAAAAAACGTAGGCATGGCAACACAACAAGGCTAACAAAATCACATGTCAAATGAGAATGGTTACAGTAAGACGTCTACAAATTTTCACGACAATCAGTTCATGTTCCCAGAAGTCGTTAAACACGCATTCATTTAATGCGTTTATTAGGTGGGTGTCCAGTGAGACCAGTCTCATTACTTTTTATCATAGTTGTATATATAATATATATAACGTATTGCAGTGACCTTTACACCTGAAAAATAGACTTTTCATCCGCCCACACGCACATTCCCAGCTAGATATTATAATATCTGACCTTGGAATGAACTTTGCTCTATGAATTTTGCAGATCAAAGTATGAAAAATATACCTTTAACCCGCCCACGTAGCACTTTCAGATATGACGTAGATACATAATAATTGAGTCACAATAAATCCTTTGTGCTGTAATTGACAGCTCTCGACCTCAAAGGCTTAGTTAACCCACATAGTATCAACTAGGATCTATCTGTCTCCTGATTGTCTTGACAATCCTTGGGGATCGATAACGGCTATTCTGGGAACTTGAGGGTTACACAATCAAAATTACACAGTCGGGACGAATACAGAAGGGTAAATGTGATGAAGTTCAGCAATTTTTCGTGGTTATAATTAGATTTATCCTACTCCAATATTGTTGCATATCAATATGTATTATTTATCACATATTTGTTTCCAGGACTGGATGAAGAGCTTTTTCCAAACTGGGTAAGTCAAATTTTGCAAGAGTTATGGCCTCTTCCAGATGTTCATTCAAAATTAGAGTAAGACGCGGTGTAAGTGTTGATTTGACACTTGATATGTCCCGCCTTTATCTTCGAGTGAAAGCGGGACATAGCACTTGTCAAATGGACACTTACACGGTCTTACACTAATTTTGAATGAACATCTGGAAGAGGCCATAACCCTTGCAGAATTTGACTTACCCAGTTTGGAAAAAAGCTCTTCAATTTGTACATGGAATAATATCACCACCATTCTTTAAAAAATTAATGAATGGCTATTGTTTCCTGTGGATATTCCATTGGTTATCAGGATGTCTTTTTCTCTCTTTCTGCTTTTCTTTTTTCGTATACTTTTTTTCCCTTACTTTTTAAATAGGCCTGTAAGATTAAGGTCAACAGATTATCCATGTAAGGTCAGCATGTTTCTATTCATCAACATGAATGAATGAATTAAGTAAGTGAGTAAGCAGCGTGTGTTTCCTAATGGCTCAAAGCGCTTACAAAGAAAAAAAGCAAAATAATAATCCAGTCTTGTACGCATATATGCCTACATATACAACTACACACACACGCATGACTGGCTGCACAAACGCACCCTATGTAGCAGGCATGGCACAAAAATTCCACCAAATAAATGGGTTTTTAAACGATTTTAAGGTATATAATGAATTCCAGCTCCTTGATGTTTGATGGTAGCTCATTCCAGATACTAGGACCAAAAACTGAAAACGAACGATGACGGACAATCCCGAGATTATAATGTAGCCTCGCAAAATCAAATCTGACACTAAATCTTAACAGCCTCGCTGGTTTATGAATAGAAACAAAATTAATCTTAGATCTGAAATGTGTGATGGAGCAGAGGAAGATTTTGAACGGTGACATAAAATAGGGATTTTATCTTCTATTCTAGCTCTAAATGGTAGCCAAAGCAGCTACTTTAAAACAGGTGTTATATGGCTACATTTTGGGTTTTTGGTTAACAAGACGAACTGCATGATTCTCTCTACGTTGTTATTCATTTATTTTCACACCTGCAACACCGGCCAACAAGAACTGCAAAAAATCAAGTTTGGATAAAATAAGGGAAGATGCAAGTTTGGCAGCTGCATCAAACATCAAGAATTTTGTGACAGTTATTAAATAACAGTATTATTAATAAGACTATCATAAATGATAAATATTTGTGACGATTGTGACAAAATTCTTTGTTCTAGGGAAATAGTCATTGTTAATTGTGATCGTCCATGGGCAGTTAAATAAATAAATAAATAAACATCCATTTTAGAAAAATATAGTGCCAGGTATGCTGATTGTGGTTTTATAAAGTCAGCAAAGTTTTTCAACATATCCATCTGGATCTTCAGTTACAGAACTTGCAGAAATACATTTTAGAAAGTGGCCAATAACTCAGGGCATTGCACAACGCTCTACAAAAATAGTTGTAAATTTTAAAGATTATTTTTTGATTTATGTATAAAAGAATACAATAGCACTTATTATCTCACACGATTTGTCTCAGATTGCTCGCACGCAAGTATCTGACGATTCAATCACTAACAGGTTATGCCTTCAAGCCCCTTCCTTTTTTTTTTCTCTCAGTTATTGACGACCCAAATTACTAGGTATTTATATAAATAGCACATTTCATCATTACTGCTCGTGTCTGTTAGCGAAAGCAACTAGTATAAATACTCCAGGCAACGGAGACTTGGAGAGAGTCGCCTGGAACGGAGACGTTAACAATGGTCTGAGAATCTCTCGTCCTATTTAGGTGAGCCCAGTCAGAGTTAATGACAATGACTGCTTGATACATTTGTCACAGACAATGGAACGTTCCGCGCGCTCTTTAGAATCTTAATGCTCAGTAATGACCCTCCACTGCCGGCGTATGACGTAGGAAAGTGCGTCACGCTTGCCCTCTTGTGAAATCACAAATGTGCACATGGCCTAATTCTACAGGAGAGGGGAAAAAACTCTCTGACGACCTGTATTCTTGATCTTAAGTGGAATTTTAGTTATATATAAATAAATGCATGAACATTGAACTCCTATTCAATCAATACAAAAATTAGCACCCCTTTAAGCAGTCCATACAATATCTGGCAGTTGCGCTGTTTCATGAAAGGGCCAGCGTATCACTTGATATTTTCTCAAAGGAAGGCGTGGAAAAAAAAGTAAATAAAAGCATTATAATTATCATGATTCACTCCATTAGTAGCCTTGATATAATTAACTGTGAATAAAGCTTTTGATGGCCGTGGCTGATGGCTGAGCCACGCCTGTTTCAATGTGAAATGTGGACTGTGGAGATATTTGAGACCCCGTACTCTGGTGAGACAGAAAAGCGCCTGTATCACAAGGTCGAGTGTGTCAAAACTGTCTCGAGTCAGGAGGTGGAAAGAGAGACCTGGGACACTGAGTTAAACAGAGACAAAACAGACTTGACGTGGTGCGCTACTAGCCTTAGGGTATGGCTTGAAAGAGGTAAAGCAACGAAGGTTGGTTTTGTTTATAGCCAGCAAAGTTCCGATAAGAAAATGCGAGCAAAACTGTATAGCGTTATTCAAGGACTTGCAGTTAAATTTTTTGAAAAATCTTAGGCACATTGTCTATGCCTTCTCAGTAACGAGTTTTATTAGACTACAACACAATTTTTAATAGTGAGAGGGCAGACGAAATTTCATTTCGCTTTCGGTTCCGTTTCGGCAGTTTGGCCAAATGATGTCAGTCTTGTCTTATTAATATTGTCGACCATGGAGTGACTTTGATTTCCGGGGGGGGGGGGTGGGGGGTGGGGGGGGGGGGCGAAAACAAAGAAAAAGCGACAAGGGGGTAAAGACGATGCTGGGGGCAAGATTTGGGGGCAAAAACGGCGTAACCTTTGACTTGTTCAACAGCACGCCCAGGTGAGGTTTATGAACAGAAAAGGCCTCCTCCCCCCCCCCCCGCTTTTTTAAAAAAGTGAATTTGATAGAGAATGCTTTCTACTCTATAATGAATACTTAACACGCTATTGCCATTAACGAGGCTTTGGGAAACTTAACATCATGATTTAAATAAATACGTGTGTAAGAGTCTGCCTTCTTGTGAAATATATCTGCTAGGATTGAGTTGGGGTTGGTTGTTGTTGTTTTTGGGGGGGGGGGGAACTGGGGCCATGAAGGAAAATTTGGAACCTAAGGGGAAATCGCTTGAAAAATGTTGAGAACCTCTGGCCTGAAATAACCACACGTTCACCATTCCCAACTAAAGGTGGTGCAGGTCCCACAGCTAGAGCTGGGATATCCATTGTCATCCAAGAATTGCAAGAGAACGCACAGATTCATGACCTGAGTGTGATCCCGCTCCCATTGAATGTAAGGAAGTCAAGGGCCGAAATATTGTATTTTTAATGGGGATTCTCTTTTTCTGAAGATCTCTTGTACTTGGCTCTGGCTAGATTTGTTATATTCATTTTTATTATTATTGTAATTATTATAATATCATCAACATTATTACACACGAAAGCAAAGAGAGAACGATACAGAAGATCGTTCTTGCAACAGCAGTTCCCTTCAACAAGACACTATCTAGCTGTGTGCCATATTTCACGAAGATTCGTTACCATGCATGTCACTCCTTGTATACCTTTTGCTGGAGTTTATTAAGTTCTATGTTTATTTAACGATGCGTAAGATGTGTGTACCATGTACTATAATAATATGCTCTCAAACTCGCTGTTTAAGAGAATTTCCCTCATGGTATAATAAAGTGATCCTTATCTAGCTCATTATCATTGTTATCATCATTATTATGGCTATTTTTCATTCGATGAGACATCCTTTCACAGTTATCACAATCAAAGCAATCTCGCCGTAGTTCAACAAAATATTAAACTGCCCATTGCCTTTCCTCTGTAGGTTTTTGCCTTGACATGCTCACGGTATATGACATTTTCTTCTGGTGGTATTTAACTTCCTTGATACGTTCTGGAACGATGGTTCCCAGAGGCCCAGACCACAAATCTTGTGATTCCAGGTTTTCTCAATTCCTCCGCCATTTCCCGATGATTCTCCTGTAATAAATCTTTTCACTTTTATAGTGGTTGTTTGGGTCTTTGTTTTCGGAGGATGTCTGCCCTTGGCATTTGTATCTCTCCCTTTTTTTGTTTCTGTTTTTCTCGTCCTTATATTTGTTGTTGTGGTTTCTACTGTCCTCTTTCTAAGCCCTCCAAAGGTCTCCCTTATGGGCTGCCTCGTCCAGGCTTTCTTTCTTAGCCCTCAAAAGGTCTCCCTTATGGGCTGCCTCGTCCAGGCTTTCTTTCTTAGCCCTCCAAAGGTCTCCCTTATGGGCTGCCTCGTCCAGGCTTTCTTTCTTAGCCCTCAAAAGGTCTCCCTTATGGGCTGCCTCGTCCAGGCTTTCTTTCTTAGCCCTCCAAAGGTCTCCCTTATGGGCTGCCTCGTCCAGGCTTTCTTTCTTAGCCCTCCAAAGGTCTCCCTTATGGGCTGCCTCGTCCAGGCTTTCTTTCTTAGCCCTCAAGAGGGATTGCATAATTATGGGATGCCTCGTTCGGACTGTTTTTTTCTTTCTGTCTTAGCCCTCAAAAGGGCCCCCACTTTATAGTGGAAATGATTTAAACAATTTATGAAAGTAGATTTCTTTATTATTTTTATTCAGTCAAATGAAAGAAAATGTTTAAAAAAAAAAAAAAAAAGAAATCCTCATTTCAGTAGATTATACAATTTCTACCCACAGTACAACTCATTCTCTCCTCCTTTGGAGGTTTTCGTCAGACTGAAATTCCCTCTCTCCGGGCTAAAATTTCTCCCTTTAGATTTGAAATTCCTCTCTTGGGAGCCAAGTGCCTCCCCATCCCCCTCCCCAGTCCCTGTTTGAGAATCTCTGATTTGGAGATATTCTAGCATTTTTTTTTTTCGAGATACGCTCAACTAATTTTGTAATGAAGTTGTTTCTGGTCTGGTTTTCTGTTTTGTGGCCCGGGAAGTCGAACAATGTTTGTATCTAGATCGATTCCCGATCAGAAGGAAGTTATTCTCGTTTCCCCACAGATATAACAGCTGACCGAGGCAATTGCTGCTAAAGTCATTCGCAGTTGCTATTTATAGTTCATACAAAATTAGTGTGGCTATGTCTTGGCTGCAGGTCGATGAAAGAGATGGGATTTGCATCGACACTAGAAGACCAGTTTCAGACTGATGATGTTTCGTTACTGTTATGGTTGTCGATGTTGTCGTTTATGTCGAGTTTCAAATTGATGTTGTTGTTGCTGTGTTAAGTTAGAGGCAAGTAACAGCCACAAGGGTTACCGACACACATTATTACATGTCATCTAATATTTCCATCAAAACAGGCGCCTTCCCCCCCTTTCCCTCCCCCCCCCCCCCGCCCCTCCGGGCTGCGTGTTGTCACCTATCCTTTTTACTACCTTTACAAGCCAGTGCAGAAATAAACATGCAAATATACCCTTGATAAAGTTTGCAGATGATACCACCATTATCTAAATACTATTCAATGGTTTATCCAACATGGGTGTGAAGATCACTTCTTACCATTAAATATAAAGAAAACAAAGGAAAATGTAATCGATTTCAGAACAAATGCATCATCACTTCCACCACTTAAAATCTATAATCAAACTGTTGATAGAGTCGAGTCTTATAAATAGCGTGGACTCCATGAGGTCCCCAAGCTCCACTGGCACGTTCATACCGCCTTAGTTCACGCAAAAGCAAACAAACGATGTATTTCTTGAGGAAATTTAGATCATTTAATGTAGATAAAACACTCATTCAGATGCTTTATAAGTCAACTATCCAGAGTATCATTCTATTTTGTACTGCAGCTTGGGGAGGCAATGCGAAGGAGCACGACTAGAACAAAATTAACAACTCAATTATAAAAAAAAGCTTGCCATCTACCTAACAGTGAATACGTGAATTTAGATAAGTTATTTGTGCACTCGTGCAAATTTGCACTCGTGCAAACAGAAATTAAAATCGGTTCTAAATGATTGCTCCCACCACTTGTTCCATCAGATAGTCCGATCCCAAAGAAATGGAAGAATACAGTATTTAAAAACAAACAGAGAGCGCTATAGACGATATTTTTTGCCATCCGCAATTCGAAGTAATAGTGTTTCCTGATGTAGTAGTAGGCTGTTGTTAGTTTTTCCTAATGGATTGTTATTACAGTGTGTGTGTGTGTGTGAGAGGAATGTTCTTACTTGTTGTTAATGTTGTGTGAGCAATGTGCGTGTGTGTGGTGTGCGTTAAAGACTTGTAGGTCTTAGATATTGTATTTGGTGTTGTACTGTTACTGAATACTGTGAGAACAAATGTCCTGGAAACAGGATAATAAAGACATAATTTATCTTATCTTATTGCTATTGTATCTCGCTAAATAATTTGTTATCGTGCCAGTGAGTGGGTGTTACGTATCTCTATGTGGATGTGTGAGTGTGTGTGTGTGTGTGTGTGTAGATGGCTGAGTGTATGTGTGTGGATGGGTATCTGATGGATGTGTAGATATGTGTATAATATTATGGGTATGTGTGTGTGTGTCTGGATGTATATATGTACCAGTATTCGTGTGATTGTCTGTGTCGGTGTATGTGTATCTGTATCTGTAGGTAAGTTTGTCTGTCTGTCTGTATGTGTGCGTATATCTATACGTGAGGGCACGCTCCATATGCATTCAGCTTGTAAGAATAATGAAAGTCATGAAAAAAAAAGTGAATGAGAGTGAAATCAGGCCATCCCCAACTCCTTGTAACCCTCCCCCGTCCTCCAAAAAAATAAAAAAGGATGCCATGGGAAATTGAATAATTAACTCCCTCTGTATCTTTATGATGATGATGATAATTATTGATTTGGTTTCGTCTATCAGTTAATAGAGAATTTACTTGTTCCCCAGTGAATAAGAGAAAAAATATGTTTGAGGAGGTAACATTCAAGACCTGCTAAGTTTAGGGAGACGGTGGTATAGAGGCAAGGTGCTCGCCTGTCATGCCGAAGGTACCGGGTTCGAATCCGGATCGGAGCTGGCATGTTGGAATTTTTGGGGGGATTTTTCTTTAATGAAAAACACATTGACTTCGCGCGTTTTGACTGCCATAATGTTTTAGCTGCAGACAGTTTACATGGCTGATTTGATGTTAAGGAACGCAACTCATTTTTTAAAAAAAATGTGACTCAGCAGTTTTGAAAATTACCTTCTCATTTTCCTCTTCTCGGCTTCCTCGTTTTTATCCTGAGGTGAGCCAGAGTAGGAACTTCACCTACAACACAAAAGAGTTTTGTTTGTTTGTTTGTTTGTTTTTGAAACCACAGCCAAAAGGCTCTGATGTCGGGCGACCTGTCGTATAAACAGCGTTTCAGCTTCGAAGAGAGTAAACAGAGTTTATGCAGATTCCCATTTCATGCATTTTAAATTAGAACAAAATAAGAAATGTTCGTTTCAAAGTCCTGGATGGGCCCACTCTGTTTGATTTCCATTTTGGAAGAGAAAGAGTGAGATGGGATAATGTTTTGGAGAGGAATCTATCTGTCACATAGCACGATCTTAGTTCGTGTTTGCTCCAACTCCACTTTTTGCCCAACTGAGAAATTCAACGTCAAACGTTTGCGGCTGTAGTTATTAGGATAAGGAGTTAGAATAAATCGAAACTGTGAAACAGCTTGGCAAGTGCCTTGGCGCATTTTAAACAAGTGCCAAAGTGTGCATTTGTTATTATCTCTTCTACAGATCAAAAGTTCTCCAGTTTTTCAGAGAATGGAGATGGATCAAACGAGAACCAAGGTTGCGATAACCTGATAAAGGCACTGAAAGTGCAAAAAATATTGAAACTCATGAGATTAAATTTTCATTAGAAAGGTCTTCCGTCAGGATGTTTGTCGTCTTAGGGTAGGGTCGTTGGCTTGTGTAGAGTGATGCGTTGGAATAGCTTTTTGGAAGGTGGGGGAAAGGAGGGAGAGAGAAGTGTTTTGGTAGGGACAGTAATTCTTAAGATTAGGGGTTGGGGTTGTCGTTGTATTTTCCAGGCTGATGCCTGGGTATAGGCCCAATGCGGATAACCGCCATTTTAGTTCTCAGGACCGACGCCTCACCATGGCGATGGTAGCACTGACTTTGATTCGTTAGCTGAATTGCACCATGAGCACTTCAGGCGTCGCGAACCAATCGGCGGCGAGCAAAAAAAAAGTAAACAATAACACGTGTGTTCACTCACATGGGAGACGTTCGGTCAATTCTTTCACTCCCTTTCCCTTGTTAAACAAGTTGTTTACACGGATGGTAGGGAATCTGATCAGCTTGGATCCGCCCTTTCCACCCCTGTCATAACAGTCAACTGCAATGCAACCAGCAGGCATTTTAACCGCTTAGACATATCTCGAAGTTACACTCGTCAGCTGTCTCGCCATTTTAGGTGTCGGAAGTACAAAACAAAAACAATCTGTGACGTCATTCGCAATGGGCCTATAGCTATTTTGAAAAGGCGGAGTTGGGGGTGGGATGGGTCGGAGGAGGTGGTTTGGCAAGGAATATTGCCCATGCTGAAGGCGGAAGCACCCACATCGCAGTTTGGCTTTTCCCAAGCATCAACCTAAATAACATTACTCTAATCTTAACACTAACCTTTGCCTTAGACCAAACTGCAACTCTGACCGTAGTCTTAACCAATAGGAACAACTGTCCCCAGAGAAAACCCATGGGGACAATAATGTCCCTGTCAAAGCACGGCGTCTTCCTTTTCAAAATGAAAGACTCAACAAGATCAGCAGAGACCCCTCTTTCTCCCCCAACACAAATTTCCAAGTTGGAAAGAACACATAAATACACAAAATTAGGGGGAAAAAAAGGAAAAATATGTACATTTTTTTAGGTCATGCCAAACGTCATGTTCTGCATGCCTTTGGGTCACATCAGCGAGGTAGAGAGGGGCACTCTGACGTCTGGGCAACCCAGGGTCGCCATATTCCTTTGCCCAGGCTCGCACAGGTATGAGGTCACTCATAGTGAGGAACGAACACGGGGGCCGGCAGTTTAAGTGTGTAAACACACCATGGCCCAGCAAGCAAGTTCATACAGTGACAAAGGGCAGGGGAAAAGGGGAGGAGGAAAGCAGCCTAATTACCATTCAGATTAAATACTGAAGTCAGTCCATACGCATTGTCTCCTTTTGTCTGTCTACCATGCCAGCAAATTACTGAGCATAAGCCAACAATTCGTCACAGATGCACCAAGGGGCCCGGTTAGAAACAGCCTTTTCGATTATAATATTTATAAAGCATCAAGCCGGAATAAATCTCTTAAGAAGTATTTCGACCCTATCATAATGAACGTAGAAGCAAGAGGGGCTTTTGTTTTGGAGTCAAAATCAACTATGTCGTGCTGATTCTCCTATCAGATATATGAGTCTCACTCTCACAATCCCTTGGAAAGCGGTACCAAAAACACCCAAGCCTAAAGACAGAATGGCGATATTGTACGAGGCGAATGCAAAATTGTACACGTATCTTAATTTCCATCTAGTCCGCGGCAAGTCTCGAATGTCTTCCATCGTTGCTCTCTCTTGTTCTCAATATGGTTCCTTTTACTTCCTGATCTCAGTCTCAGGATTTTTGGTGTAGTTTCTATCTGTCTATCTATCTATCTATCTATCTATCTATCTATCTATCTATCTATCTATCTATCTATCTATCTATCTATCTATCTTTCTATCTATCTATCTATCTATCTATCTATCTATCTATCTATCTATCTATCTATCTATCTATCTATCTATCTATCTATCTATCTATCTATCTATCTATCTATCTATCTATTTATCTATCTATCTATCTATCTATCTCTGTCTGTCTATAATTATATCTATCTATCTATCTGTCTGCCTGTCTGTCTGTTTCTCTGTCTGTCTGTCTGTCTGTCTTCATGTCTGTCTTACTGTTTATCTTTAGATCGATATATCTATCCATCTCTTTAATATCTGTCAACTCCCATTGTCTTTCAAAGTCCTCCTCTAAAGAATATGTATCTCTGTATGATCGCATTGTGCCTGACTCTGTGTCCCATAGATCTGCCACAGGTGTTGCCCCTGTGTGAGATCAAACCAAACCATCCAAGAGAACTCGATGCTTTTCCTCCTTTTCTTTTCCCTTCTGTTCTTAATATTTCTGTGTTTCGTAACCTACAGTTTCGCTGTCTGTCGTCCTGTTGAACATTTGCATAGCTTTCTCATTCCTTCGCTTGTCACCCTCTCGTCTACAGCCGGTTTGTCCCGAGCCGTGACAACACGCACTAGCTGATTGCCAACCCTGAGAAATCTTCGACTTCAAAACGTTTTGCTTGTTAAACTATCGGCGCTGAAGGTTTTAAACCCGCTACAGTTTTCTGTTGCTGCCAAAATGTGTGATATGTGTGATGTTTTAAGGTGCCACCTTCTTCCATTGCGGCCTCTGAAAGTCAGGTCAATCTGCCAGCACTGACGTCATTCATAAAGTGCGTATGTTTTGTGTTACAGGTTTTTATTTGATCAGGTTTCGCTGCCCAGGGCATTTACAAAACACTTTTCTTCTTTTTATTTTTCTTGTTCTTGCTTCTGTGTGTTTTGTGTTAGGGCCGGGTAGCGGCCTTGTTCGGCCTGGTCGTCTGGACTTTGGCTTTCGTCCTTATCCGAGAAGACTAGGTGCTCGATCCTACCTACCATAGGATCAGGGATAGGAATTTTCCCCCCAATAAATTCCCAACATGCTTGCACCGATCGGGGATCGAACCCGGTACCTTCAGCATGAGAGGCGAGCACCTTGGCTCTAGACCAACGTGTCCCCTATGCTCGAGTTTGACAGTTTTTAAATTCCCTTCCCCTCCCACCCCTTGTATGAGCATACGACTATGAGAATGGTGAATGTCCATGGCACAGCTTTGATGTTCCAATTCCTATCAGGCCATTCTCAGAAACATTCTTCTAGGCTTCTTTAGACGTTCACTCGTGGGCAGACTGATTGAAAGCGACCCGGCTTCGTCTCTGATATAACAGCCTCATTGTTCATTTGCTTTGAAAAATCCATGAAATCCCAATAAACAAATAAAGAAACAAAAAAAACAAAAAAAAAACAAGCAATACAAAACCAGCCCTGTCCTTTTATTTGGGGTCCAGGGTGGGATGAATGATGACATGCAGGGTATGAGATTAATGCGTAGGTTTAGTGCAAGAACTGATTATTTCCATTGTCACAAAGAAAAGAGATAATCGCTTCTTGCGCCGAAACGAGGAATATTGACCGGCGTTTGCGATCATATCAATGTCTTCCTTCAGCTCATCACTCATTGAACTGATTTAA
The DNA here is from genome assembly GCA_963931925.1 of Onchidella celtica. Lineage (NCBI taxonomy): Eukaryota > Metazoa > Mollusca > Gastropoda > Systellommatophora > Onchidiidae > Onchidella > Onchidella celtica. Next base: position 9,797,716 of record OZ007578.1, on the reverse strand, counting down.
TGGAGATTACACGCCAGACATTTCTTTCATTTGTTCCGTAGTTTATTGTTTTGCATTGTAATTTTTGTTTGTTTTCCAGACATGTCTCTCCTTGTTGACCCTGCCATTTTATGACAGTTTTTGTTTTTGAGTCTTTCATATCTTCTCTTTTTACTTCCAGTTTGTCATTTTTATAATTACTATTATTAATATTATATTATTATTATTATTATTATTATTATTATTATTATCCTTATTAGGGCTATTTATTGATGAATTCCTCCTTTTTCTCTTCACATGTTCATTGAGGTGCAACATTTCCATATTCCTCGTACTCATTACAATCATTATCGCACATGACTTGCTTTCAATTCACTCTTTGAAGAATGATGCTTGGTGCATGGCATTTATCAATCAAGTTACCTTTTACTATATAATTATTGTAAATAAATGTCTTTTTTGTTCTAGCCAGCAAGGAGAGGAGTGAGTACATGGCCTAATGCCTTTTTATTATTTTCATTTTCTGGGTGTTGTTATTTATCTATCTATTTATTTATTTATTTATTTATTTATTTATTTTCAAATTTTTGTATCATGCATCTTCCCCGTGAATGTTTTTAATTGGCCGTTAAGACCATTAAAAAAAAACTTGAAACTTCTTTTGCTTTTCTTCCTTTCACGTATCCGCCCCCCCCCCTCCCTCCCCACATCCATTTTCGTCCTGACCCTCTAGAACCAAGACGAAGTATGAAGGTTATGAGGTATTTCCATTTATTATAACCAATATGCTGTTTTTATCTTGAGATCACGTGCCACGGTCATAACTAAAAGAATCAGAGGCCATAGTATTTTGGGCAATGACTGAGCGTTTCTTTTACTATTGTTGCATTCACAAGACAAGTTGCACTGCTGGAACTTCGAAGTGTTTTCACTTTCATTGCAAAGATACGTCTGTAGAGTACCTCGATCGTTTTTTGCTCAAGTGAAAATGGCGTCGCAGGCCTCCTTACAGAGATCATTCGTCTTGGACATGTACGAGAGAGATATAGATGGATATCTATAGATATTTAGACATACAGACAGACAGGCAGGTAGACAGATAGATATATATATAGATAGATAGATAGATAGATAGATAGATAGATAGATAGATAGATAGATAGATAGATAGATAGATAGATAGATAGATAGATAGACAGACAGACAGGCTGACTCACAGACACATAGATAGACAGTTAGATAGAGAGATAGACAGACAGACAGACAGACAGACAGATAGACAGACAGACAGACAGACAGATAGATATATAGATAGAGAGATAGATAGACAGACAGACAGACAGAAAGACAGATAGACAGATAGATAGATAGATAGATAGATAGACAGACAGATAGATAGACAGACAGATAGATCTAAATAGACAGACAGATAGACAGATAGATAGATAGACAGATAGACAGACAGATAGATAGATAGATAGATAGATAGATAGATAGATAGATAGATAGATAGATAGATAGATAGATAGATAGATAGATAGATAGATAGATAGATAGATAGATCTTGGGCAAAAGTTGGCGAAGACATATAGGCGCTGTCCATAGAAGTCCTACAGTGTATCTCTATGACTCTGACGTACTTTTTATACCTTGTCGGAATTTCCCAGCAGTCGAACCTGAAATACGATTCAACCAATTTGGAGACAGAAAATAATAGGTATTTTAAAATCATCTTAGAGGAACAAAGAATTCAATGATAATAAGACTTTTGAAACCTTGGGGCCAATGACCAGAATTTAATGTCGTGTAATGACCAATTTAATGTAGCCTATCTTTAAGATCTAATTTGGAGAAATCTTGAGCAATCACAAGTTCAGTTTAAAGTGACCCAAATACACTTAATTGCTTTAACTCTGTGATTCTCAGACGGCAGGCACTTGGTTCCCTGGAGAGGAACTTCAAATCGAGGAAGAAAAAGATGATGAAAGACGAAGAGAAAGGGAAAAAAGAAATCATAGAGGAGACTTCAGAGAAGAAAGGAAAATTTAAAACAAGGAAAAAAAACACCAAACCAAGGGAAAAAAAACAACTGAGGAAACAAGAAAAGAAGAAGAACAGGAAGAAATGCGAGGTGTTTGCCAAGGGCAGTGCTCCTCCCAAAACCAAGCCTGGGAGAAAGTTCTTTTGCTAACACTTAATAAGTGTGTTGAGCCTTCCCAATAACATAATAATTTGAACCTTAAATAATAATAATAAAAAAAAAATGATCCATCGAAATAAGGATTTATTTCCTCATTTGATTGCAATAAATAAGCAATTTAGTTCTATGAATTATTTCATTGATTATCATCACGGTATTTAGGGCCTTTGGCTTTCGTCCTTATCCGAGAAGACTAGGTGCTCGATCCTACCTACCACAGGATCAGGGATAGGAATTTCCCCCCCCCCCCCCCAATAAATTCCCAACATGCTTGCACCGATCGGGGATCGAACCCGGTATCTTCAGCATAAGAGGCGAGCACCTTGTCTCTAGACCAACGTGTCCCCTATGCTCGAGTTTGACAGTTTTTAAATTCCCTTCCCCTCCCACCCCTTGTATGAGGATACGACTATGAGAATGGTGAATGTCCATGACAAGGCTTTGATGTTCCAATTCCTATCAGGCCATTCTCAGAAACATTCCCCTGGGCTTCTTTAGACGTTCACTCGTGGGACCATGGTGAAAAAGTATTAGAGGACAACTCAAAATGGCACTCTGGGAATCACTGGTTTAAACGGACAGAAATACACTTGTCATTTAATATACTTTCTGGTCTTGCCTTATCACCAATTATCTGCAGTATTCGAGCCCTTCAGTTTTAACTTAGGATAATTAAGATAACTGACTGTGGAGGAGGTTGGACGGGGGGACGGGGGGGGGGGGCATAAGGCAGATCTTGATAGTTAATTTTTGCTCCAAATCGCTGATTGGAATTGGAGAATGGAGAAAATATTGATTTAAGTTCATAGTTCGGCTTTGGCTTACTATGGATAATACTATGGTCTCCCCAAAACAGCCATATAGAAAATATGAAGCTTCAGTCGGTGCTGAGCACAACCTTAAAACTCTCACACATGATTTCAGCCTAAACAGTATTGAATATCAAAGATAACCATTAATTATCAACAATTCATGTTTACCGTCCTGGCAGGGAAACACTAGAGAAGACAAGAAATTGTACTTGCCTGCCTCTTGTTTAATATTATAGGTTGCTGCAAGACCGAAGGAATAAATTTGAGTGGTGCCAAATAATTAAAGGGTTGTTTAAAGAACAGGATCTGAAAAAGAAGTGAAAAACAAAAGAGCAAATTTTGTTGTTGTTTTTTTTCTTTGCCCTCAATTGACTCAATCATCCATCCTGGCATATGGTGACCACCGATAATGTGCCAAAACGTAGAAATTAACCTGGAACGTAGGCAGTTTTCCAAGCTTAAGAAATCCTAACAGAATTATTTTGTAGCCAAATTCCGTTTTTTCTCTTCTTTCAGTCAAAAGAACGGATTCTCAGATTGATAGAGCTCCTGTGTTATATACATTTTCTTCGCTTTATTGATTTTATTGTCGATATTTATACAGTAAATGCCGCCAGTACGCAATTGAAAGTGTTTTTAAGCTGGAAGAGCCTATGCGTTAAATGAATAAACGTCACAGAGAGGCTCAGAGATTTCCTGTTTTTTTTTTTTTCTTTATAAAACTGGGGTTTTTTTATTCTCCAAATGCCCGTTTAGTAAATATCAACTTTTTCTTCTGCCGACCCGCTTGTTCTTTGAAAATCTTTGGCTATTCTATCTATCTATCTATCTATCTATCTATCTATCTATCTATCTATCTATCTATCTATCTATCTATCTATCTATCTATCTATCTATCTATCTATCTATCTATCTATCTATCTATCTATCTATCTATCTATCTATCTATCTACCTATCTGTCTGTCTGTCTGTCTGTCTGTCTGTCTGTCTGTCTGTCTGTCTGTCTGTCGGTCTGACTGTCTGTCTATCGGTCTACCTATCTATCATTCTATCTACCTATCTATCCGTTCGTCCGTACGTCTGTCTATCTGTGCACAAACTATCTTTCTGCCCTCATGTCTGTTTCTGTCCATACATCTTTTTGTCCGTCATTTAAAGAACCAAACCTCAAACCTACGTATCATAAATGAAAAGAAAACTTAATTAAAAAAAACTGCTGGTAATTTCCCATTAACTTGGGGTGATAGTAGGAAGGAAACACCTCAGACAGGGGTTCAAAATTGAAGGAAAAAACGCATCTTTGTAAATTGCACCAATTTGAGAGTTACATAAAAATATTGCCTTCTGGGTGAGCGGAGATTCATATTAGGACGTAATGAAGCTATCACTGAATGGGGACTTTGGAACAAAGAAACCTATTTTTTGTCATTTCGTGGTTTGTTTTTCATTCTGTTCGTATAATCGAGGTCGACGCAGGGAGAAAGAATTTTCGATCTGCAGCCAGCTGGGCGCAATGTCTTGGCGCAATGCCGAGGGTCATCAGAGTTTCTTTGACGCCTCTTTTCCAAGTTTTCCTTGGTCGTCCTCTGACCTTGTGTCCAGAGAACCTCTTGTTGTATGGACGATGGAGCGTCTGGTAGATCGGTATTCGTAAGAGGTGTCCAAACCATTTTAGTCTTTGCTGCACTATGTGCCGACGGACTTGTGTTGTTCCCACCATTTCTCTGATCTTTGTATTTCTGATCCCGAAGCGTCTGGTCTTTTTGACGGCTCTTCATAAGCAGCGCATCTCGCAGGTTGTGATCATACTCCCGAGAGGTTTGGTCATTGTCCAGGTTTGGCATTGGTAAATGGGCGTGGGAAAGAAACTGAAAATTATCATCTTAGCTTTTGTTTCCATTGGGGTGCTTGAGTGTTTCAAGAGAAGGGCGAGTTGATGGCTGATATTGTTGCCCTCTTTCACTCTGGTCTCAATTTCCCTGTTAAGCCTTCACATTTTTGTAAGTTTGTGAAATGTCGCTGTTGTAGGATGGGACAGAAGGGGACAAAAAGTTCCACTCACGAGGGCAAGTTGCCACATGGACTTTTAGTAAGCTAGACATGTCTGGCTTATGAAACGGGTGATGGCAATCGTGGTGGAGGAGCTTTTTAGGAAAACGGGGCAGGGATCTAAAAGCCTTCACTTCTTTACACAGTTATATACCTTTTGCTCCTCGCATAAACCGCAATACACTGTGATTATTTTGTTTTGGTAACACGTAATGACATGCTCGGCACTTGGCGATAGCACCGCACTATTTCTTAAAGATAGAAGAGTATGGTAGACGAGAACTGGCTAGGAGATATTTTTTGCCAACTTGCAACTTTAAGAAGCTGCCGCTGTGAGACTGCTATCACACAGTCTTCTACTGACCAGATCTATCGTTCGGTACCGGTATCAATTTGTCCCGGTGAGCGGACCTCTTAAAAGTATGCCAGCTGATATACCAGTAGTCCCCCTTTGTGGAGTTTACATCACTGATGTCAGAGCCATATCGTCCGAGACACGTCTGATTTGCCCTAGTTTCGATTCAGCGAACTAGACACTTGTTTTCTATCTCATCAGTGTGAGTTTGGGTTTTTACGGCGCTCCAGCAGGATAACGGCCACTTTACGCCCTCCACGGTCTATTTGGGAACACTTTACTTAATTTACATTTCGTATTCACAGTTTTTAAGTTTAACATAGAATTAAATACATTCATATAATTTTAACACATTCGTCAAATTCTAAAAATGTTCTTTTTGTATAGATGTGAAAAAAGATTTTGTAAATGAGTATAAGAGTTAATCAAGTTGTAGATCTTAGCCTCTCTCACAGAGGATGCGTTGCGGGTCGACGTCAGAAGATAATTTTTTCATTAGTGTACGAGGTTCGTTTAAATCCATATTCCAAATCCCAGGTACAATCGTCCAGACCCACAGCGCTCCGAACGTAAGGACTGCACCATCCAAAATGAACACTAACAGAATGACTATTGGAGCCATGTAGGCAAATTACATTGCGTACACAGCGAACTTTTCTGGCAATTTCAGGGTTAGAGTTAGGTTGAGGGTAAGGTTCGGCGAATTGGAAACATGGCCACAATACCGTTTCCTGGAAAGGCTGTAATTACCTAGAGTATTCTAGACAGTAAGCTATAGATGAGCAGTGAACAAAACTCAGTATTTTCTCTATTTGGCTTTGTAATTGGACTGCAGTCCCATAACAACAACCGCTTCCGGAAATTACAAGTATGTCAGAAAAGTCCAGTTGTGAAAACTTTGGTCAAACAGACACTACTTAAACATTTTTTTTTTGTCTGTGTTGAGATTGGACACAAACTTCATGGCGTTCTTCTCCTATCGAATCAGCCTTAACTGTCCATAAAACCATTTCCACTGTGTTTAACTACCTTTAAGCAGTTTACCATACAACATCCTGCCTTATCGGTGCTTTAGTCACCCCCCCCCTCCACACCGCCCCGTCCAAATTCAGCCCCTATGTCTGGTTTACTATGCCCTTCTCCATCACAATTCCTAACCTCCTCCCTGGCTCTCTACCGCTTACTCCTCAACTTAAACCAGGCTCCACATCTGTTTTCCCATCTTCTCCCCCCCCCCCCACCTCCCAACCCTCATCTCATAAGAATTTAAACCTCCATTAGAATTTCCAACCTTTTCCATTGCTCCCACCTTTCTCACTTACCCCCAAACCAGTCCGTTTTTCTGTCTAAACCCCACCCCCCCCCCTTCGCCCCCCACCACCCAGCTCTTGTCTCACAGATAGCTGCAAATGACATCTTGTTAAACGGCTGACAAGCGTCCAATACAAGAAAGCGTTTCGCCACCAATTTGCCAGAATGATTTCCACCCAAAAGCTCCCGGCAGTTTGGGTATCCCGTCTCTCGCTCTTTCTCTCTCTTGCTTGGCACACTCTACACCGCTAACCGTTCATGCAACGGCCCTTGCCCTGTCTTGATGAAGTCACTTCCTCTTTGGATATGATGTCAATGTTCGAGGAAAAGGGAGAGGGAGGGAGTGAGAGAGATGGAGAAAGAGAGCGAGATAAAGAGGGGGAGAAAGAGGGTATAGACAGGCATACAGACATTGAACCGTACGGAGAGAGAGAGAAATTGAAAGACAGAAAAAGAGGCAGACATGCAGACACACAGACAGAGGAGAAAAGAAGCGGAGGAGGATGGCGGGGAAAAGACAAATTGAAGGAAAAAAGACACAGAGTGATTGATAAAGAGAGAGAGAGAGAGAGAGAGAGAGAGGTGTGGGGGGGGGGGGAGAGAAGATCGGCACATAGACCCATTGTAGAGGTGGAGAGTGACGAGAAAAGGATGTGATGAAGAAAGAAATAAGTCAAAGAATCTGACGTTATGAATTCAATTGTTGTCGGCTTCTCTCTGAGACGATTTCATTGGAAATTACGTAAAATTTGCAGTGTTCAAATTAAATAACAAAAAAGAAGAAATAACATCACTTAAGGCATACAATTTCGGCGCCCACCTTCACTTATGGTTGAATAGTTCAGCTGATTATAGAAGATTGAATTGTTCCTTCCCGCCTCTCCCCGCCCAGGTCTATCACATTCATGATCTCTAGATAGTAACTTTTGTACTTCTCCAAGGTCCAATCTCTGTTCTCCTTCGTACACCCACGTTCATGGGGCAAGGAACTGCTGGATAGGAAACAGATTGCTGGTTACTAAGCAGATTATTTTTTTGGTCTAGAGAAAAACCCACGAATGAAATAAAATCGCATTTCCTGTTGAAAGTTTCATGTTTCATTTCGTATGTTGTGTTGTCTGTCTTTAAAAATTTCCTTACCTGTTCAACATACAATCCCACCATATGTTCAGATAATAATATGTCATCCACAAATTTTGCCCGGGATCTGTCTGTCTGTTAGTGTACGTCTATCTCTCTCTCCCTCTTTTTCTATTTATTTGTCTATCTATCTATCTATCTATCTATCTATCTATCTATCTATCTATCTATCTATCTATCTATCTATCTATCTATCTATCTATCTATCTATCTATCTATCTATCTATCTATCTATCTATCTATCTATCTATCTATCTATCTATCTATCTATCTATCTATCTATCTATCTATCTATCTATCTATCTATCTATCTATCTAACTCTCTCTCGCTATCTATCTAAATTCTGAATTCTCTGGTTTAGATAAAGTAGGTCAATTTCTTTTCTTTTTTCAGACTTTGGCGTATATTCAGTGGGAGTAGCAGATGTCTTGCTGAGTTTTCCATTGAGTATTTCAGCCTGTGCCACTCCTTCCTGGCAGTCTTTGAACTTCCTTAGCTTTTGGCTCGATCAGCTCTAATCCAATCTGGCAGCTGGCTAGGCATACTTGTGCGTGATGTTTGCCAGGTATTTTATGTAGTTGTGGGCCAAGATTTTGCCAGTTCTGTATCGCTTGCCTGTCGACCGATCCACCACCATTGATTACACAAAAGTCAATTTTTACCAGCACTGAGACATTGTCTATCTGAAGAAGTAAACTATGTTTAACAATTCTAAGAAATGAAAATAGAAAACTACACAAAAACAGTATCCTCTGTCATGCGAACGAATTTTGATACATCTGACACAGACAGTTTTATATCGATTTCATCATGATGATCCATAAGTAATGGGTTTGACACCTAAGATTTAGGGTGTACGCATGTTTTGATGCAGTCTATCTATCTATCTATCTATCTATCTATCTATCTATCTATCTATCTATCTATCTATCTATCTATCTATCTATCTATCTATCTATCTATATCTATCTATCTATCTATCTATCTATCTATCTATCTATCTATCTATCTATCTATCTATCTATCTATCTATCTATCTATCTATCTATCTATCTATCTATCTGTTTATCTATTTATTTGCCTGTCTGTTTATCTGTCTGTCTGTCTGCCTGTCTATCTGTGTATCTATCTATCTATTTATCTATTTATTTGTCTGTCTGTCTTTTTATCTGTCTGTCTGTCTATCTATCTATCTATCTATTTATCTATCTATTTGTCTATCTATCTATCTATCTATCTATCTATCTATCTATCTATCTATCTATCTATCTATCTATCTATCTATCTATCTATCTATCTATCTATCTATCTATCTGTAGCCTATCTGTCTGACAGTCTGTCTATATGTGTCTCCCTGCCTGCCTATCCGCCCATCGGTAGGTCTGTCTGTCTGTCTTTGTGTCTGTCTGTTTATCTGTCTGTCTTTGTGTGTGTGTCTGTATGCCTGTCTGTCTGTCTGTCTTATTCTGTAAGGTCAGGCCTAGAAACAAAAGATCCCGTATAAAACTGTGGAGATTCCTCATGATGATGTCGCTTTGACATTGAGCTCTGAGACTCCAAAAACGGCTTTTTGGCACGTAACCTACTTGTTTGTTTAATCGGGCACAGCTGACTTGTTCCCACGTGTTTGTCTTTCCATTACAGGTACATGCCTTCCTGAGGTAGGTCACGCCCACTCTTTAGTCAACAAACACATTTGTGAAATAGAATCTTTAAGAAAAGGAAACAAAAAGAATTGTAACTTTCTTTCTTTAGGCTAAGGAAACAAACTGGAATAGTTTAAAAAGTATTTTTGACAGAATTTGCCTTGAATGAATCAAACTCAAGGGATACTTTCTGGTGGACATGAAAAGTGGAATCTGGAAGCGTGTTGATTAAAAAACAGATTATGGGAGAGTTATGTACGAGATTCCTTTGTTGTCTCCTTTTCGGCAGAATCTGTCCTTAATTCATGGGCCAACTTGGTTTCATTCTACAATAAAGAAATTCTAAACTTAATGAAACCCTGAAACCATGTAATCACTAATAATTAGCTCTAGACATCATCATTACCAATCACAAAAACTACAACAACCAAAACAACAGTCGTGTATTATAATTCTGTTATTTGGACAAGAAGAAGAAAACAAAGAACAACAGATTTGAATTATAATTAGATAGTTTGAACAACTACAACAAATTCGCATTATAATGATATAATCCTGTAGGTTGAACAACGATAACAACAGCAAGAACATTCACGAAAACTACAGCAACAACAACCGTTTTAACAACAACAGCAACAACAATAACAGACTTGTATCAAAATTATGTTACTGGAAAAACAACAACGACAACAACAATGATAACAACATCAGTGGCAATAATAATAACAACAGCCATAGCAGGAATAATAGTAAAAAGCAACAGCAGCAATAACTACCACTACAACATTAGTATTACCAACAACAACAACAAGAAAAACAACAATAGCAGCGGCAACAACAAGAGTAATAATAACAGCAGTGCAACAATAATAATAATATCAACACAACAACCACAACAACAACCACAACAACAACAACAATAACAACAACAACCACAACAACAACCACAACAACAATAACAACAACAACCACAACAACAACCACAACAACAACAACAACAACAACCACAACAACAATGTCACAAATCCCAGACTGGGAGATGTAATAATTATGACAGGACAACAATCACGAACGAACAAGTTTAACACTTGACAGAAAAACCAAACAGACTCACACATTTATTATATATAAAGATAAGACATCTGTGCAATTACATACATTACATTAACTCAATTCAAATACCATTCAATGGTCCGTATTCCCAACATTCATTCTTCTCCGGGTCCACAACCCGATAGTTACTTCCTAACTATGCTCTGGCCTCAGCCTCACATCCATATATATACTACTTGCTGGCTTCTCGTATTGGCTCCTGCTCAACCTAATCTCCGTATCTCAATCTCCCCTCGATGTCTTAATAGCACATTAATATTTCAATAGCACATTAGTATCTCAATAGCACAGTAACATCTTAATAGCACATTAACATTTCAATAACAACGTCCCTGTCTGTGGCCAGACTGCCACGACTCATGTGCTCCCGCTGTCCTGCGCGACAGCTCCACTCAGGCAGGCCTGTGGGTAGCCTTCGGCCCAACCCCGGCACAAGTCCACTCACCGCGGGTGGCTTCTCTGCCCGACCCCGGCACCTATAGAAATAACATTACATCTGTATAACACCATACAATTACTATCCACTTCACCGCTCATTACGAACCATCAAGCGTACACACAATAGTCCACATTTCACTCACCACACATCTGCACTTCTCTACGGTAACACACCTCCACCGTATTACACAGTACTCAGACTCGCTACGAATCCATGATCCTAACTTACATCTATCGCTCATTGCGCACATCTCTATACACAGTAATCAATGACTTTCACATTCCTCACATATAACTTATTTACATCATGGTCATAGGAGAACATAGTACATCAATCATCATAATTATCAATCATAGTTCAACCTACCATTCATCACTGGAAAACACACAATCTCCTGACTGCTTTCTCACGTATGTCTCCTTGGACTTCTTAACTTGCAGTGATCTGACTATTCCGATTTTGCCTCTACTACGCCTCAACTTCACTCACAACATGCACGCTTCAAATCCCCTTCCCCGCACTCATTGACCCCCGCTCACTCGCTCGTGACATCATCCCCCACCCCAAAAAAATTAATGCAATTAATTTCAAATCGCATCAAGATAATTGTCAACGAGTGAGCGTGAGCAATATTTACATAAAAATGATCTACCAATGTCTATAGCACATATGATACCGAAATCAGGGGAAAATATGGCGATCAATTTGCCCTGCACTATGCATATATATATCACATCATCAATACCTAACTAAAACATAATACCTAATACAGAATCAAAATCACTCAACCTATCAAGCATTCTTCATATAATATTTATAATGTCAATATTTTAAGATCGACGAATCGTTCACACAGATCACTGTCAATGTTCATATGTTTCCCAATTTCTGCTGACATACGTTTTCAATTGTGCACAATCTGCGACTCTTCGTTGTTCTGTCTGTCGAATGTTCCTGTCCTCCGATGTGTAAGCCACTGAAATCTTCACCTAGGCTCGACTAAGGTAGTCGGCGATATGATTGCTGGTTCCTGGAATCGTTTAAATGACGAACGTATACGGCTGTAAAGCCAATGCCCATCTAGATAAGCGAGGGCTGGATGAACGATTCTTAGACAAAAACGTTAGTGGCTTGTGGTCTGTCTGGATGTAGAATTCTCGTCCCACCAGATAACGTCCTAATTTTTGGACGGACCACACAATGGCAAGACACTCCCTCTCTATTACAGAATACTTCCTTTCTCTCTGCAATAACTTTCGACTGACATAACATACAGGATGGAAACATTCGTTCTTCTCCTGTAGAAGACAAGCGCCGACACCAGAGTCCGATGCATCTGTTCTGAGGATAAATTTAGATCGAAAATCTGGCAATATCAGAATGGGTGACGATGATAATGCTGTCACCAAATTATCAAATGCTGTCTGACAATCAGACGTCCACTGGACCTTATCGGGCTGGCCCTTCTTAGTAAGGTCAGTGAGAGGAGATGACAAGGAGGAAAAGTTCGGAATGAACTTCCTGTAATAATTTAAAATTCCCACTAAGCTTCTCACTTGTTTCTTTGTTTTAGGGATTTGCAACCCTACTAATTTCTCAATTTTTGTTATTTCAGGTCTCTGAATACCTCTACCCACGAGATGTCCTAAGAATACTATTTCTGGAGATGCCAAATCCATCTTTGCGGGTTTAGCAGTTAACCCAAAATGACGCAATCGTTTAAAAATTACTGTTAGTGTCTGAATATGTTCAGACCATGACGACGTATGACACGCTATATCGTCAAAGAATGACACGACATTAGGTATGTCCTTCAATACCAGTCTCATTAATCTTGCAAACGTAGCTGGCGCGTTTACCAACCCAAATGGCATGACCTTAAATTGAAACAATCCTATGGGCGTTTGAAAAGCCGTGTATTGTTTAGATTCCTCAGCAAGAGGAATTTCCAAATACCATTTTGTTAAATCTATCTTCGAGAACCACGTGGAACCAGCCAATGAAGCTATTAATTCCTCTTGGAATGGTATAGGCTCCCTATCGCCTACCGTAAATAGTGTTCAATCTGCGAAAATCAATACAGAACCGCACCGATCCATCAAGTTTTTTTCACGAGGACGATGGGTGATGAATATGGCGATGTTGACGGTTCTATCACATCTAACTTCAACATGGCCTCAACTTCCTTTATAACTCTATCTCTGGAAGAAAAAGGCAACGGATAAGGTTTAAGAGATACTGGCCTATCCGAAGTCAACTTTATTTGGTGCTGGATCACCGTAGTACGACCCGGCAAATCTGTGATAACATTTGGGAATGACGCTAACAGGGTCTGAAGTTCCCTACTCTGTGAACTCGTAAGGTCAGGGCTAAATTTTACGTCCCTGTAACCTTGTGTCGGAGTTAACTCCGGCAATTGAATTTGTACCTCTTCCTGTGCCTCGGTGTCGCTCACGTCACTGTCTAACTGGTCTACGACCCCTGTACAAGCAATAGAGAAGACACTCTCCTCTGGTTTCGTCTGAGCACACAGATACTCTGGTCTCTCATAAAATCTCTGCAGCATATTAACATGGAAAACCTTAACTGATCCATCAATCTGAATAGCATAATCTACCTTCGAAACGACTCGCTCAATAGTATACGGACCTTTCCATGTCATAAATAACTTATTATGATCCGTAGGCAATAACAACAAAACCTTGTCTCCTAGCTTAAAAATTCGCAGTTTGGACCCTCTATCTTTATAGTTTTTTGCTCTTTTTGAAGCGATACTAGAAGCTTCTTCCGCAATAGTGCGCGCTGAAGATAATCTCTCTCTTAAATTAACAAGGTACTGAAACACTGAAATTTGCTCATCGTCTCCCGATGATGGCGACGTCATCATGTCCCGAAGAACATCAGTTGGACCCCTAGGACTACGACCATACAACATCTCAAACGGAGAGAATCCTGTTGACTCCTGACGTACCTCCCTATACGCAAATAATACTGCCGGGATATATCTATCCCAATCTTTAGGGCGATCAGCAGCTACCTTACGCAACATCGACTTTAGCGTCGAGTTCAGTCTCTCGCACATGCCATTAGCCTGTGGATGATATGGGGTGGTAGTGATGGGCTGTATGCTAAATAAGCGAAACAATTCCCTCATCATATCCGACGTAAATTGCGCGCCCCTATCAGACAAAATCTGTTCCGGTATTCCCACTCTAGCGAAGATTCCAAACAACGCTTCCGCGACTGCCTCTGATGTTATGGTACGAAGAGGAACCGCCTCTGGCCATGTCGTAGCATTACAAATGACCGTTAAGAAAAATCGATTCCCCCTATCGGTAGCTGGGTGAATGGGGCCAACAAGGTCAATCGAAACCTTCTTAAAAGGCTCTGAAACCGTGGGGATATTTTGAAGAGGAGCCTGGGGTGTACGACCCTTGTGCGTCGTCCTTTGGCACGCACTGCACGTCTTACAGTACAACCGTACATCTCTGTGGATTGATGGCCAATAAAAATTCTTGAGGACTCTTTCTTTGGTTCTAGCTATTCCCATATGACCCGCTAATGGGACATCATGGGCCAACCGCAATACTGTTGCAATTAGCAACGCTGGCACAACGACCTGCTTTAGAACGGAAGCCACTGTGAGCTACTTACGAAACAGAATGCCCCCCTGGATAAGAAAGGAAGATGAACCGTTCTTATATTTCCTCGTTTTCTCCGTTCGCGCTTCCCCAAAACATGGACTCAATGATGGATCCTCCTTTTGTAATTTCGCCAAGCGCTCTGGTGTGATATCAAGGTTTACCCCTGGCGTCGCCAAAGGTCTAATTTTACCCTTATCAGCTACCTGTCGACGTGTCTCGACTGCGGCACAAAAGTCAATACCTTTAGACTGTGACCATGCCTGTACATGCTCTTCAGAAGGGGAAACTACCCGAGATACATTACCAATGATGAGCTGGGCGCCTGGAAAAAACCCAACGACTGCTTCGACTTCCCCGCTAAGAAAAGGTGTATCAATCACTATCTTTGCCATGGATAATTTCTCAATGGCCCCTGAAAATTGAATGCATGGGACAGTCTCACCCGTAAGCTGTGACTCGTGAATTCAGTCTCTATGCACTCCCACAACGGTAGATCCTGTATCACGCAAAACCGACACCGCTTCGTCACAAACAAACCCCGGATAAACCCTAAGACCACCCCCTGTATGACATGAATTAATAACGGGAATCTTTCTCCCACAAGGTAAAACACCGGAAGATAATAATTTTTCACAACTGGGACACTTAGAATACTGTCCGCCTCCGTTGTCCGATGTAACACCCGCGGCCGCATGGTGAAACTTACTAGGGGAACATTGAGTGGAGCTACTATGATTGCCATCCACGTTCGCCGCTATCCTACCTGCAGGACAATTTACGCTAATGTGATCTGCTCTTCCGCAGTTCCAACATTTCGCGGCCCTACACTTCCGTGAAAAATGCCCTATGCGTCCGCAAGTCCAACACTCCGCTCCCTGTGCTCCGCTAGACCTGGGTCCCCGTGACCCATCGCGACCGGAACTAAGGTCCCTCTGCCGTCGATCATCGGCAAAGGTTACGGAACGCCCTCGGCCATTACCTCGATCTCGCCCTCTTGCTCGGTCAAACTTATCGGCTCCATATGCAGGTGATTGGCAATACCCCCTACGTGGGACCTGGGCTTGCCCCTTAAAGCCACCACGCTGACGCGACCTGTCTCTACTATGTCCTGTCGGCGACCCCTCAACAACGGCGACGTAACCAGCATCCTGCACGTACGCCCTCGCCACTGGTTTGGACGGATGTGCCGTACGGTATGCTTCCGCCAACTTGGACGCCTCCTGCACCGTCGCGGGTTCGTTTTCCTTAAGAAAAGCCACTAAATCCTTATGGCACGACGCGTATAGCTGGTCACGGATCATTAGGTCCTTCAATTTAGCAAAATCTGTGCCAACATGCGACAAGTCCAACCAGTTCGCGAAATACTCCGTCAATCTGGCGACGAAGGCAGCAAAGTCCTCCCTGGTATCCGCACGTGCTCGCCTAAACTTCTCCCGGAAATATTCCTCCGTACGCGCAAATCGGCGAAGCAACAAAGACTTCAGCTTATCGTAATCATGCACGTTTTCGCGCTGTAACTCTTTAAAGTAGGTTAACGCTCGACCCTGCAATAAGGATGCCAGGTACATGGACCATAATTTCTTATTCTCCCCCCATTGCAGTTGTGCATTTAGTTCGAACCTGTAAAGGAAAGCGTCTATATCGTCCTTCTGGTCGTCGAACGTAGGCAGCTTAATCCGAACACCACTCTTATTTTGTCCCTGCCGCTCAACTGTTTCCGTTGGCGCATTCTTCTTGATTTCCAATTCCGCGATTCTTATTCGCGCCTCTCTCTCCTGTTCCTTATCCGTAGCCTCTATCTCCTTTAACTTTAACTCCCTTTCCTGGGCCTCTTTTTCTCGCTGTCTATCTTTAGCACGCTCATCGCGCCACTCCGCCTGCTGCTCCCTAATCCAGCTACGCAGCTCCTCTCCCTCAAGGCCAAGTTCGTTACCCAACTTCATTAGCTGCTGGAGCTCCGCCATTTCACGGATTTATAATTATATAATTTGAAATATAACAACTGTCTGTGCAGCTACCATAAACGACGCGACCCGAGACCTGAAATTATGCCACTACAATAACAACCAATATTTCCAAATGCAATTCAGAAAAATACCTAACTGAACATTCTATAGCATACTCTCTAACTAATTCTATGTTCATAAAATGTATATATATGGCCTTTAGCGTCTTTACAGACGGTCTTAGCAGCTAGAATATTCACTTTCACTTTGACTGACAGCTTCTCTCGTGGCTTATTCTACCAATGTTTGACCCGAGAGTGCGATGGCAGTGATTGCAGGTCAGTCTTTTGGGTTCACTTTGGCGAGTGTTTTCATTCCGCCTCTGTCGTTTTGTCAGGTATGTTTCTTTTGCCTTGAAGTCTATTGCGAGCGTGCCACTGCGCAATTTTTGTCTCCATCTGCTTCGATCACTTGCAAGGTTCTCCCATTCATTGGGGTCGATGTTGAATGCTTTCATCGTGACCTTGCAAGTGTCTTTGAATCGCAGATGTGGCCTACCTCTGGGTCGGTTGCCAGTAGCAAGTTCCCCGTAGAGAATTTGTCTGGGGATGCGATCATTTTCCATACGGTGGAGATGTCCAAGCCACCGCAGTCTTTTTTTGCCTAGGAGAGCCTGAGTTGATGGAATGTTGGCTCGGCTCAGAACTTCGATATTTGAGATCCTGTCTTGCCACTTGATCTTGAGAATTTTGCGTAGGCAGCGCAGGTGGAAGGAGTTGAGGGATCTTTCATGTTTGGAGTAGGTGGTCCATGTCTCTGAGCCATACAGCAGGGTGCTTAGGACGCAAGTTTGGTACACGAGTACCTTTGTTTTGATGGTCAGCTTGCTATTGTTCCACACCCTTTTTGAGAGTTTGCCAAAAGCTGTGGCCGCCTTTCCTATTCTGGCATTTATTTCAGTTGTTATGTCTGTGCTACCACTGATGGTTGAGCCTAGGTAGCAGAATTTTCCCACTTGCTCCAGAGGAGAGCCATTCAGCATGATTGGGTTGGAGTTTCTCAAGCCTTGTGTCAAAACTACAGTTTTTGAGACACTGATCTTTAGCATGAATTTGTCACAGGCTTTGGCAAGGCTATTGATGAGAGCCTGGAGCGTGGTTTCATCGTGGGCCACGATTGCAGCATCATCTGCGAAGAGGAGCTCTTGTAACATAATATGCTCTGTACGAGATTTTGCTTTTAGTCTGGCAACATTAAAAATGGAGCCGTCCACTCTGGTGTTAATAAGTACTCCACCTGAACATTGACCAAAGGCATTCTTGAGTAGGGCTGCAAAATATATACCAAATAAGGTAGGAGCAAGAACACATCCCTGCTTCACACCGCTGTTTACAGCAAATGAATTGGATGTGCAGCCCTCAAAGTTGACACATGCCCTCATGTCAGTGTGGAAGGATGCAATAAGTTTTAGCAATGTTGGTGGACAGCCTATGGATTTAAGGACTGCATACAGGCCAGATCGGCTTACGGTGTCGAAAGCCTTTGTTAGGTCCACAAAGCATGTTATAAGCGGCCTGTTTTGTTCTTTACATTTTTCTTGGATTTGCCGAAGTGCAAATATCATGTCAATAGTTGATCGTTTGCTTCGAAAGCCACATTGTGTTTCTGGTAAGACTTTTTCCGCCAGTTGTTGAAGGCGGCAGTGGATGACGCGAGCAAAAGCCTTTCCAGTAATGCTGAGGAGGGATATGCCTCGATAGTTGTTGCAGTCGCCTTTGTCTCCTTTGTTCTTGTAAAGTGTGACAATTTTGGCGTCTCTCATATCATGTGGTATCACGCCTTCTTTCCAACACTGCAGTAACAGATTATACAGGTGTGGTAATAGTGGGCCTTTTAGGTCTTTTAATACCTCTGCAGGAATGTTGTCACTTCCTGTGGCTTTTCCAGCAGACAGGTGGTCGATTGCATTGGAAAGCTCGACTAAGGAAGGTTCAGCGTCAAGTTCGGCCATTATTGGCAGTTTTTGGAGGTGTTCCTCAAAATCTGGTGGAATATTTTTCTCAGTTGAATACAACAGAGAGTAATGCTCTACCCACCTATTCAGTTGTTCATTTTTATCTGTGATTTTTAAAATGTATAGCACTATTAATAATAAAAGAGAATAGCAAAGACAAGAATGAGAAAATTCAGAAGAAGGACCACAAGTACATCAAGGACAACGAACCAGACTAGGACAAAGGCTTCTAAAAAAAAATATAATGGGAAAAAAATGCAACCTAACTACGCCGATTACACTACAAGGTACGAACAAGAACAGAGCCTGAAAAAAAGAACGTATCTACAGATAGGTAAGAGAGGGGACAAGAGAATACGTCTTCCTGCAGAAAGAAAGAAGATATCGACGCTACAACTAAACAATCACAAAGCCCGAAAGAACTGTTCACTGTGATGAACGCGGTTCCACGTTTAGCCCACCTCCCGAAGAGGATAAACTACGTTCACCACAGCAAACCCACTCCACCGCCCGTATAATCTATAACGACAACAAAAACAGCAAAAACAGAGAAAAAGACAGATTAAAGGAACAGCCCACAATCCAGGGCACAAAATTTCAGTTTTACTTAACTTTCAATTCTGACTTTAATTCTCCCCTTTCAATATATATGCCGGAGCTCTGGCTGCTTGCCTCCTCAGGCTGGCACACACACACTCTGCAGAAATCAAGCAACCATTAGTACATATTCATAACAATACATGCATCCATACATATTCATAAATATACATAAATCATATCATCAAATTCCCATACATCCAACGAACAAAAGACAACAGCACAAATTCCTACCACAACAGAAATACAACTAGATATGACGAATACGCAATGTCAAAATGACCACAGGTAAACTGGACGAGCCCCCACTGTCACAAATCCCGGACTGGGAGATGTAATAATTATGACAGGACGACAATCACGAACGAGCAAGTATAACACTTGACAGAAAAACCAAACAGACTCACACATTTATTATATATAAAGATAAGACATCTGTGCAATTACATACATTACATTAACTCAATTCAAATACCATTCAATGGTCCGTATTCCCAACATTCATTCTTCTCCGGGTCCACAACCCGATAGTTACTTCCTAACTATGCTCTGGCCTCAGCCTCACATCCATATATATACTACTTGCTGGCCTCTCGTATTGGCTCCTGCTCAACCTAATCTCCGTATCTCAATCTCCCCTCGATGTCTTAATAGCACATTAATATTTCAATAGCACATTAGTATCTCAATAGCACAGTAACATCTTAATAGCACATTAACATTTCAATAACAACGTCCCTGTCTGTGGCCAGACTGCCACGACTCATGTGCTCCCGCTGTCCTGCGCGACAGCTCCACTCAGGCAGGCCTGTGGGTAGCCTTCGGCCCAACCCCGGCACAAGTCCACTCACCGCGGGTGGCTTCTCTGCCCGACCCCGGCACCTATAGAAATAACATTACATCTGTATAACACCATACAATTACTATCCACTTCACCGCTCATTACGAACCATCACGCGTACACACAATAGTCCACATTTCACTCACCACACATCTGCACTTCTCTACGGTAACACACCTCCACCGTATTACACAGTACTCAGACTCGCTACGAATCCATGATCCTAACTTACATCTATCGCTCATTGCGCACATCTCTATACAAAGTAATCAATGACTTTCACATTCCTCACATATAACTTATTTACATCATGGTCATAGGAGAACATAGTACATCAATCATCATAATTATCAATCATAGTTCAACCTACCATTCATCACTGGCAAACACACAATCTCCTGACTGCTTTCTCACGTATGTCTCCTTGGACTTCTTAACTTGCAGTGATCTGACTATTCCGATTTTGCCTCTACTACGCCTCAACTTGACTCACAACATGCACGCTTCAAATCCCCTTCCCCGCACTCATTGACCCCCGCTCACTCGCTCGTGACAAACAACAACCACAAGAACAACAACAACAATCACACCAACAACAACAACACAACAACCTCAACAACAACAACCACAACAACAACAACAACAACAACCACAACAACAACAACAACCACAACAACAACAACAACCACAACAACAACAACAACAACCACAACAGAGATTTGTAGTATAAACACGTAGTTGGTGATAATGCGTGATTCCAGTTTTAGTGATAAATGTTTTTGAAAGCATGTAGAGGTCCCTTCTCAATAACAGTTGTGATTCACGAAAAAGCATCATGGTAACTTGCCCTATTACTCTTTGTCTGTATTTTTCCCCCCTTGTCTCTTGACTATTGTATCTCAGAGCATTAGCCTTTCTTGTCTGGTAGGTTTACCGTTGGGTCTCGCAAACCACAGAAGTTAAAAGTGTTTTTGTCCTCTTCAAAAACAACGCAAAACAAACAAATGCATCTCTGCTTTTCTTAGCGGTCTCAATTAGGATCCTTAGAATCAGTGGGATTGCAACTTCCGGTCAGGCAAACCCGTGTCTGTTGCCTCCCTTGAGCAAACCTATATTTAGAAACCTCGGAGAGTCAAAAACGGCAAGATGTTTCCCAAGAATAACTCCCGGATTTTTCCGCGACACGAAAGGAAAGAGGCGGACAGGAAATGAGAGAGCGTAAAAGCACAAGCATAGATTTACAAGACGTTTTGTTCCATTAACCATGTTGAGATGACCTGTAGCTTTCGTGAGTAGCAAATTCATGTTTACATGACAAAAGAGTCGGATGCAATACCTTTTTTGTGTCTTCCCACCTAGTGCAAGGCGGCCACCAATGGGCGAAAGCTGGCTTACGTAAGACAAGAATATTATTGTAATCTTGTTGAAGAACGGACAGTGGGCGGGAACTATTTAAGCGAGGCCTTATCGAAGCTTTGCAAGGGAGTAGAACATCTGGGGCGGATTGAATGCTATGATTTTTTTTATGATTTCATGGTAGCAGGGTTAGAAGTCTACTAGGCTTGGCAATGCTTTTTTGTATGACAGCAGGACTAGCAGTCTGCTAGGCTTAGTAGAAGGGTTAGCAACCTTCTTGTTGTTCTATGATTATCAACGCTTTCTATTGAATAGTAAGGATTAGAAGTTACCGGGCTTAGTTAAGGGTTTTGTATATATGACAAAAATATGTCTTAAAAAATAGATTTAAACTGATGGGCATTTTGCTATCATACAACGACATTTTCTTAAAAGGAAACATTGACCAATAAACAAAATTTCTACTTTTTAATTGTGTGTGTGTGGGGGGGGGGAGGGGGGAGGATGTGAGCAGATAACAGAATGCCATCTGGTACTTTGTCCTCTGGACTCGAGAGGGCTCATTAGCCTCCCTTTATCCTGACTGCGGCCGGAATAATCGATGGTGCAACAACTCCGTAGCCGGCCTTTCGTTATTCCCAATTTCCGGCTGGACTATTTTAAATAGCCGCCATACCCCCCACCCCCACCCCCCATTAGAATTTCCAACCTTCCAACCAAAATAACCATTTTCTTCCACTGATTTGAGTATCGGGAAAAAATGAAAAAAAAAACAACAAAAACATCTGGTCATGTAGCTAAATAGGCTTCTTTTTTGCACAATGTTGTTGATGTTGTTGTTGTTGATGTTGCTGCTGCTGCTGTTGGTGTTGTTGTTTTTCCAAAGATCTACGGTTGAGATTAGTGTTAGAGTCCAGACACAGCGGCGTGGTTTCGTTCCGCTTTTGGCTCTTTCGCAGTTCAACCGAAAGGCGCAAATTTCGATGAAGAAAAGGAAGGAGACGAAAACAGTAGCACTCTGCTCTCTACCAGACGCGGTGAAGGTTTTTGACATGACGAGGATGACGTCATGTGGCAAAACCGCTGAGAGCGAAAGGATACCGAAGCCAGTGTAGGCTCGTAGGTGCAGCTATCTGGTCACAGCAACTTTTTCATGGCCAAAATAACATCGTGGCAAACTGGCCACACTTTGGTAACAAAAATCCTATCGTGAGTAATTTTGTTTAGGATGTTGTTAGGAGAGAGTGTGGTATTTGACGTTGTACTGTAGTCTTTAGCTGGTCAGTTGAACGCAGCACGGTATTCTCTCTGTTCTGCTTTTATAATTTGACTACTGCCCCAATGTTTCGCCTGGGGACTGTCCTCTGTCCGGAGACATGATCAATTAATTTTGTCTTTCTTTTTCCTTTGCCTTTGGGTGTATTATTTCTTATGCGAGACTTCGCAATCTAAACCCGTTTCTCTTTTGCCACGTTTTGACAGCAATAGCAACTGACCCTCACACTGAAAATTAAAAAACAAAACAAAACATGATCCCATCCAAGAAATCCTGCTTCCTCCTCCTCCCCCCCCCCCACCCCCCCCCCACCCTTTTTTTTTTCTTCCATCAGCAGGATACAAATATCTTTCATTTCAAGCCAGCGAAATGTAAATAGATAAAGAATCTTGACGAAACCACTGGTACAAAGACCTGAGATTAAAGTCTTTAATTAGGCTGACCTGACGTGCAGTGAGACAGCTACAATGCGATAGATTACCCAGCGTGTGTTCTGTTGTTATTTCTATGTTTTCATTTGTCGTTCTTGAGTAAATTTCTTCTCTTTTTTTTTTTTTTTTTCTGGATCCCGATGAAAAGCATTACTCTCTTGCGTGTGCAATAATGAATGGACACTCTGTGAGGTCATGAAAATATTCTGGCTTTCAGGCAGAGCGTTTCTTGTTGTTGTTGTGATTTTTTTATTCTAGAAAGATCCTGCTGTTCCTTCATAATATTCTAAATGCATGGACAATAAAGTGATCTACTTCCGAGGTTGAAAGGTAAATTTTCGAAGACGCTATTGTACTCATGTCAAAAAAATAAATGTTTTTGTTGTGGCCAACTTGCTGAACTTAAATTTTAACCCTTTTACTGCCAAGCTCAAACGCACTTCCTTCCCTTAGGCTACCAGAATAATGGATTATCAGGTAGAAAGACAGCAGGAATAGTTAATTTAATATAGGATTGCAAAACATGCCGGAAAAGTGTTGGTCGACATATCGGTCCCATGGCAGTGTTAGCATGAAACAGTATCGCCGATATATCGGCCGTGCAGTAGTCTTCCATAACATGTGATGATGGACCGATAAATTTGCTCTGTGGAAGAGAGAAGGTTAAGGCTAGGTGCCCACATGTGTCCCTGGTGCGTTGCAGTAGCGTTGCATTCGTTTTAATCTAGGCTAATGACTGCAAGTTCACACGCAATCGAAACACTGACAGTGCAGAGTTTACAGGAATATGAAACTAAGACACGGTTATAAGACTACAGTAAATCACACATTAACAGCCGCTAAGTTTAACCCTAAGCCTAGCTTAACCATAAAACTAAAACTAAAAAATAATTACTAAGTAAACCCAAACCGACTTGGCCACATTATGGCTCAAACAGTCATTACGTAAAATCTTGCAGAATAAAGCTCCCTTTCCATGTCCCGCAGCTTTAATGCGCCTAAGTGGTCTCGTCCGTAGCATCCGCTCTGCTCCGCTACTTTACGGAAAATAACGTACGACAAAGTAAAACACTCTTTGTATCTGTACCACTGTCCACAGCATCCGTTCTGCCCCACACTGCTAATGCTAGTGCTGTAGATGCAAAGAGTGTTTTACTTTTTCATACGCCATTTTTCCGCAAAATAACGGAGCGGAGCCGATGCTGTGGACAAGACCTCTTACGTAGTTATTACTGACCGAAACTGCAGGTGCAATAGACGTGCAAAGTTCTAAAATGCACACCCTACAATTTCTTTGTGGGCATTTCCATGGAGCCTGCAGAAAAACACCATAGGCATGAAAAGTATGCATACACGACTTCTGAGAGACCTGTGGGGGTAAGAAATTGACGAAATATTATAAAAACCACAGAAAAACTGTGGGGTCGCGGCAGGACTGTAAGCAATGTCAAAAACGGGCAAAAAGAAAAAGTTGTATGTTGCAAAGTCCCGCGTGAAAAATAAAACCCTGGAAAATTCGTAGGTGTAAAATACGCTTCAAGGAAAGCAGCCTTAAACCATTAAGTTTTCGTAACTGTCAGTCATACAGTCTGTTGCTTCAATGCTAGTAGCGCCCGAGTCAAGTCTTTTTCCTGGGTTTCAGTGTGAGATGTGGATTTGGGCCGTATACGGGAACTCGCGTTC
The DNA here is from genome assembly GCA_963931925.1 of Onchidella celtica. Lineage (NCBI taxonomy): Eukaryota > Metazoa > Mollusca > Gastropoda > Systellommatophora > Onchidiidae > Onchidella > Onchidella celtica. Next base: position 9,772,882 of record OZ007578.1, on the reverse strand, counting down.
TAGTGAGACTGAAACTATTCTGTCTGCCGGGTCTATTCAAAGGAAGTTGTAAGTCCGAGTCAAAATCAAGGGGAAACAAAGTTGACTCAGCGCGTTGCTTGCCTAAAGTGGATTCATTACTGTATCCCTCTTTACAGATACATTTGAAAGTTCCCCCTGGGCCACCGTTTTCCATTTCTGACATCCTGTCAGCTTCCTAAAAATGCGCACTCCTCATTCTTTTATCCCTAAATTGTCCCGACAGAAATTGTGGATTTGAACGAGATGAGGTCCCATTTTTGTCCAAGGACATTTTGGCAAAATCATAGAGACAGAAATAAGCCATGTATTTAAAAAAAAAATCGATAACCAAATCTCACCAAAAAATGCACAGAACCTCCCTCCCCCCTTTCCCTTCTTCTGAAAACCACTACCACCCCCAAAATACACACACATATATACGCACATATGTAAGCACCTCCTTCAACCCATCTAGCCAGGTTATTTTTCATATAATTATTATGACTCTATCATGACATGACGTACAACTGGGTAGAGAAGGCATTGGAATTGATAGGATTTTCCGTAAAAAGCACGCTTGTACTACCTAGCCTCCCCTCCTGCCTCCAACTCTCTCTCTCTCTCTCTCTCACACACACACACTGACTCACGCACACATTACACATACTTCTACACACATCACAGACACACACAATCCTTACCGCCTCCTCTGTTTCCACTCCATCCATCATTTTTTATTTCTTGTCTTCATCCACTGTCTCTCATCCACCTTCTTGTTCCGTCCTCCAATCCCCTCGGTCCCTCCCACCACGTGTGTATGAGAGAGTGAGAGAGAGAGAGAGAGAGAGAGGGAGAGAGAGAGAGAGAGAGAATGTGTTTGTCCCTCTGTCTTTCTGCCTCTATCTCTCTCTCATTCTCTCTCTCTCTCTCACTCTCTGTCTCTCTCTTTCTATCTCTCTCTATCTCTCTTTCTCTTTCTTCTCATACAGCTCTCATTATTTCACATTCTACGAACAAAAAAACAACAACCATACAGCTGAGCGCAGTCTTTGACATGACCTTTGGCCACGAGACTTGTTCAACCATTGATTTTACTGTCAGCTCATCACATGTCAGGAAGGGTCATCCATAAACTACTGTCTTTCCCTGGAGGGGCCGGGAAAGGAGGGGGGGGGGAAAGGGTGCTTAACTGCAGCTTATGAAAAGCTACATGGAGCGCCTGCATGCGGGGGAGAATACGAATAAACATGCTTTTCAATTATGGCAGTGATTTAAAAGGTTTGGTTTTATTTACTTTTTAAAAAAAGTTCTAGATTATAATGTAACAGTCGAAAAATGAGCAGGATTCACCTGTTCAAGATGATAAAGAAAAATAGTATCACTGGCTGGCCTGGATTGACGTGGTACTTAAGGACTGTAGCAGGCTTATTTGGCGTATTCCGTCATCATGACTGGTCTAGAGTGACGTGACACTCAAGGACTGTAACAGGCTTATTTGACGTATTCCGTCATCATGACTGGTCTAGAGTGACGTGACACTCAAGGACTGTAGCAGGCTTATTTGATGTATTCCGTCATCAGACTGGTCTAGAGTGACGTAGTACTCAAGGACTGTAGAAGGCTTATTTGGCCAGTATTCCGTCATCAGGACTGGTCTAAAGCGAAGTAGCTATCAAGGACTGTAGCAAGCTTATTTGACGTATTTGTCTTTATGACTGGCCCAGATCGCCCAATTCATATTATTATTAGGCCGATTAGGCTCAGAAGAAGTGACGCAGCACTCAAATCTACAATAGCATTCTATCATTATTATTTGTCATCATGACTAGCCCATAGTGACCTAGCATGCAAGGCCAGCAACAGGTCAAAAGTTATGACGCATATTCATATCTGTCAGTCCAGTCATTCCATATCTGTCTGTTACGCTTGTGAACGAATATATTTTCCTTAGCCCGACTCTGTTTAATTGCGAGATATTAGAGAGAGAGAGAGAGAGAGAGAGAGAGAGAGAGAGAGAGAGAGAGAGAGAAAGAGAGAAAGAAAGAAAGTAAAATATGGATAAATAGCTGACACTCATAACATGTCCTGGCTTCAAGACTAGCTGAATATAATATGACGTGATATGGTAATGTGATATTTGTTTGGAGCGCCCGAGGTGGCGTCATGGGACCTGTTGAGATGTCAGTGTGATATATTCATGGTGTGCTGGCAATCCGACGTGTGTGGCATGAATAGAGAGAGACACAAAACCAGGTTCTGTATCGTTTTAATGTAGTTTCACGTAGCGCTTGACATTGTAATTTGTATTTTTGTATGGGAGGGGGAACTCTGTTTTTTTTCTTTTTTAACCCGTCAACTCTAATTAGTGTTTCCTTTATTACTAAATGCAAACGAAGAATAGGGAGAAATGATCGCATTTTTCAAAGCCGAGTCATGTAGAGGGAGAGAGGGGGAGTGGGGAAGGGGGGGGGTTGAGAAGGAGAGAGAGAGAGACAGACTGGCAAACAGACAGATGGGAGGGGTGGGGAAATAGGCAGAGAGTCCGAGAGACAGCCATTTTTCTTTTTGACAGTTTTGTTGTGTGATTATTCCCACTACCAGACAAGGCTATCCAGAAAAATTTAATTCATTTTGAACCAGCCAAAAATTTACTTCCTGGTTGAAGGTGCTTGGTTCCCACATATTTCTCTTGTGCAATGTTTTAGTCTGCGCATGTGAGCAATTTTTTCAGGTATGTGCACAACTCATAAAGAACAGGAAGGACTGACAACCTGTAATGTGAAGGCATCACACAAAACGAGTTCAAATCCTGTAACCGAAAACAGTGTAGATTCAAATTCTTTGTTAACATTGGGTATCAGGTTGTCGAACTGTGAATGTTTCTGGTTACGGGTCTATTTGAGCTATGAAGGAAAATAGGTACATCATTTTTTAAATAGTTTTGTTGCTTTGTTGTGTGTGTGTGTGTGAGACAGTATATGTGTGTGTATGTATGTATACGCGCCCCGTCTGTGTATGTGAGTGTGTTTTCTAACGCTGGGCGTTGCTATGTAAAAACTTTTTTGGGGGGTCATATTTAGCTTAGTTCTAGAAAGAGATAACTTCATTGCACGTTGAATCTTGAAATAATGTCACACTCCAATGTCACACTGCGAGAAACCAAGGTATCACTATCAGACCTTCAAAAAATTAGCACTTTCAATATCAGACGGTTTCAGATCATGTCGTCACATTCTGAATGGTCCAACATTGACAGTGCCGGGATTAGACATGCTGGGGCCTTAAGCTAAGCTCGGAGAACCTTTGTTAAACAGTCAGGACGTCTCACAGAAGAGCCTACCAGAACAGGACCTTGGAAGGCTATGCAACATGAAAACATAATAATTTAATTATGCCCCTGTATTCTTAATAGCATGTTTAATGGGCTTAAAATATACTTGATTCAATCTTTTATATCTTGTTATAAAAGAAAAATGCGCCGCGAATATTTCATTGCGGTGCAATTTTCGCCAATTTTTTGCTCAACACAATAGCATGAACATGGGAAAAAAATAATGTTTTTAAATGTTAAGTATAGTAATCCAACCCCGCGGATTTTCTAGACACTTGTTGTATTTATTCAAATTTGAGGAACTTTTAAAAATACAATGATCTCTTTTGCACTCCCTTTTGATAAGCCCACCATAATGCAGAGGATAGTTGACACGGGTGCAAACTGGTGCAGATGGTTAGAATTTCCCGGCCCAGATGTCAGTGTGCACCTGAGAGATGTTGCAGGTCTACAGATTATAGGTAGAATGCGCATGACGTCACAGTGTTTTTGTTTTGTACTTCCGCCAAACAAGATGGCCGGTGGATCAGCTGATGAGTGTAACTTCGAGATGTGTCTAAGCAGTTAAAATGCCTGCTGGTTGCATTGCAGTTGACTGTTGTGACAGGGGTGGAAAGGATGGATCTAAATTGGTCCGATTCCCTACCATCCGTGTAAACAAGAGAAAGGAAGTGAAATAATAATTATTGACCGAACGTCTCCCATGTGCGTATACACACGTGTCATTGTTTACTGTAGTGAACTTTTTTAAAACTCGCCGCTGATTGGTTCGCGACGCCTTAAGTGGGTCCGGACAGACAAGATGGCGGATATGCGCATTCTACCTATAGTCCTAGATCAGAGAGCGAAGAGAAGAGAAGAGAGAGAGAGGGGGGGGGGGAGGAGGAGGGAGAGACGAAAGAGAAGGGGAGGGGAAGAGAGAGACAGAGGGAGACTGAGTCTGAGTTTGACGGAAGCACGGCGACACGATAAGGGTGATGTTTGTGCGAGGAAAAAGCCAGAGGACAGGCAGAATAATTATGCTAGAAGGAGAGGACAGAAGGAGACACAACCAGAAGAGCTCACCAACTACCCGCGGGAGAGAGACAGAGAAGGGTGGCAACACAGGTTTTCCCCTGGGCAATGCCGGAGACCTCATTTAGTCACACGTAAAGAATTGATACAATTTTAAAAGCCCAAACACATTATCTTATCTTATTATAAAAAAAAATAGTGGCGGGAGTAATTCGTTGTGGTGCAATTTTGACCTTTTTTTTGCTCAACTCTAGAGCCTAAATGACAGTTTCAACAATTATAAAGTTATTTTTCCGAAGTGTCGACGAATCCAGTCCAGTCGCTTTTGTATCGACCGATTATGTCGATTCAAGTTTCAGGTATTTTTAAATTAAAAGTCGCAAAAATGTAAAATACAATGATCTTTGTTTTGGCTCCCTGTAGTAAGCCAACCGCACCAGGAACGATGTATTAATACGCGCTCAATTCGGTGCGCGCAGTTTCCCTACCAAGAAAGAGTGCATAGTGCTCTGGTGCGTACAAAATCTGTACTAAAACTGTAGAGTATGGGAAACTTTCTAGACCAAAAAGAGAGAACGATGGGTTCACAGGTTTATCCCGGATAATGCCGGGAACTTCATCTAGTATTATATATTATAAAAAAAAATAGTGGTGGGAGTAATTCATTGTGGTGCAATTTTGACCATTTTTTTGTTCAACGCTAGAGCCTAAATGACAGTTAAAAAAAGTATGAAGTTAATTTACTCAAGTGTCAACTAATCCAACCCAATCGCTTTTGTATCGACCGATTGTGTTGATTCAAGTTTCAGGTACTTTTAAATTAAAAGTCGTAAAACAGTAAAATACAATCTTTGTTTTGGCTCCATGTAGTAAGCCCAACGCACCGGAAACGATGTATTAATACGCGTTCAATTCCGTGCGCACAGTTTCCTTATCAGAAATGAGTGCGCTCTGGTGTGCATGAAAATAATCTGTAGTAAGACTAGGATAATTATAGGAAGCTTTCTAGACCAAAAAGAAAGAGAGAGAGAGAGAGAAAGAGAGAGAGAGAGAGAGAGAGAGAGAGAGATGGAACTGTGGGTTCACAGGTTTATCACGGATAATGCCGGGAACTTCATCTAGTTATTATTTTAAAAAAATAGTGGCGGGAGTAATTCATTGTGGTGCAATTTCGCCCCTTTTTTTGTTCGACTCTACAGCCTAAATGACATTTTCAAAAATTATAAAATTAATTTTCCTAAGTGTCAACTAATCCAGTCCAATCGCTTTTGTGTCGACCGATTGTGTTGATTCAAGTTTCAGGTACTATTAAATAAAAGTTGTAAAAATGTAAAATACAATGATCTTTGTTTGGGCTCCCAGTAGTAAGCCCACTCCACCAGAACGATGTATTAATACGCGTTCAGTTCGGTGCCGGCAATTTCCCTACCAGAAATGAGTGCGTAGTGCTCTGGTGCGCATGAAATCTGTAGTAAGGCTGTAGAATATGGGAAGCTTTCTGGACCAAAGAGAGAGAATGGTGGGTTCCCAGGTTTGTCCCGGATAATGCCGGGAACTTCATCTAGTTATTATCTTATTATAAAAAAAAATAGTGGCGGGAGTAATTCATTGTGGTGCAATTTCGCCCCTTTTTTTGCTCGACCCTACAGTCTAAATGACAGTTTCAAAAACTATAAAATTAATTGTCTTAAGTGTCAACTAATCCAGTCCAATCGCTTTTGTATCGACCGATTGTATTGATTCAAGTTTCCGGTATTTTTAAATAAAAGTTGTAAAAGTGTAAAATACATTGATCTTTGTTTTGGCTCCCTGTAGCAAGCCCATCGCAGCGGACACGATATTAATACGTGTTCACTTCCGTGCGCACAATTTCCCCATAAGAAATGAGTGCGTAGTGCTCTGGGGCGCATAGATTCTGTAGTCTGACTTTAAAATAGGGAAAGCTTTGTGGACCCAAAAGAGAGAGAAAGAGAGAGATAGAACAGTGGGTTCACAGGTTTGTTGCCGGGAACTTCATCTAGTTATTATAAAAAAGAATAGTGGCTGGAGTAATTCATTGTGGTGCTATTTCGCCCCTTTTTTTGCTCGGCGCTACAGCCTAAATGAGATTTTTAAAAAATGATAAAATTACTGTTCCTAAGTGTCTACTAATCCAGTCCAATCGCTTCTGTATAGGCCGATTGTGTTGATTCAAGTTTCAGGTATTTTTAAATTAAAAGTCGCAAAAAAGTAAAATACAATGATCTTTGTTTTGGCTCCCAGTAGTAAGCTCACTGCACCGGAAACGATATATTAATACGTGGTCACAGTTCGGTGAGGGCAATTTCCTTACCAGAAATGAGTGCGCTCTGGTGTGCATGAAATCTGTAGTAAGACTAAAATAATTTTGGGAAGCTTTGTAGACCAAAGAGAGAGAGAGAGAGAGGGAACGGTGGGTTCACAGGTTTATGCCGGGAACTTCATCTAGTCTTATTATAAAAAAAAATAGTGGCGGGAGTAATTCGTTGTGGTGCAATTTCGCTTCTTTTTTTTTGCTCGACGCTACAGCCTAAATGACAGTTTCAAAAATTATGAAATTAATTTTCTTAAGTGTCAACTAACTAATCCAGTCCAATCGCTTTTGTACCGAACGATTGTGTTGATTCAAGTTTCAGGTATTTTTAAATAAAAAGTTGTAAAAATGTACAATAAAATGATCTTTGTTTTGGCTCCCTGTAGTAAGCCCATCGCACCGGAAATGATGTACTAATAGGCGTTCAATTCCGTGCGCACAGTTTCCCTAACACAAATGAGTGCGTGGTGCTCTGGTGAAATCTGGAGTAAGACTGGAGATTATGGGAAGCTTTCTAGACTAAAAAGAGAGGGAGACAGAAGGATGGGTTCACAGGTTTATCCAGGATAATGCCGGGAACTCCATCTAGTTTTCTTAAATTTTATGAGCCCTCTGTGGATTCTGAAGGTCCCGGCGGCGTGATTTTTTTTCCATACGAGCTTTAGCAAATTCAGGAGCGGGGCAGCAACACACCCCCAAACACAGAACAGCTCCAACACATCCCAGAGATTTTCGGTGACGTTCAGAGTCATATCAGACACAGTCCAGAGATTGCAACACCTATGGCAGTGTTCGATAGGACCAGAAATTCCTTAGCCGATGACCTGTGTTTGGGGGTCTATTGCTGCCCCGCTCCTGAATTTACTAAAGCTCGTTCGGAAAAAAATCACGCGTCCCGGCGTGACTTGCTTAGCGTATGTTTAAATCCGGCACTGAACATTAAAAATAAAATAAGTCTCCATGAAATACTGAAATCTAAATCCTGTTGTTTTGATCAAATCTTGTTTTGAACAATGTAAACCAGGAGTTTGAACGGATAAACAATGTCCCCCTACTATAATGTCCTCTGTAATGTCCTCTCCGCGGCCCCCTCTGAAATCTGGGCTAATAATGTAAAACTGTCCAAATTTAGCATTAGTATGGCTTTGGTGGAGACTTCTGCCCACTCAAACCCGTAGTGTGTCTTCTACTTTCGACAAGTCTTCATTGTGCCAAATGGAGGAAACGAAAACAGTCTGGAGTTTTTACGGTCGTCTTTTTTTTTCCCCTTCGCCATTCTGTCCATCTTCGATTTGTCTTCAGTTTCCAATTTTATGTCTGAAGAAGATAGAGAGGGTTTGTTTTTTTTTTATATTTCATTTTAATTTAGTTTTTCCATGGCGGACTAACATTTTTTTTTTTGAAGGGAAAACACGCTGGTGTTTTTTTTGTTTTTTTTCTTCGCTTCGCCGTTCAGTCCATCTTTGGTTCCTCGTCACTTTCCAGTTGCAGGATTTTATATCTCTTGAAAACGAGAGACAATTTTGTTCATTCTCGACTAATTTCTTTTGTAGGCCGTTCTGTCCATCTTTGATTTCTCATCAGTTTCCAATTTGAGAATTTTTTTTATACCTGAAGTAGAGAGATATTTTTTATGGTCGTCCAGGGTGGTTTGGGGGGGGGGGGAAGGGGGGGGGCTGTTCTGTCCATCTTTGATTTTCTGTTAGTTTCCAATGAGAATTTTATCTGAAGAAGAGAGATATTTTTAACTCCACTTCTCCGCTCTGACGTCTGTATTTCTTCCTCTTTTCGTTCTTTTGTTTTCACTGTATTTCTGTACATGAGTGTGTGTGTTTGTGTATGTGTGTATCTGTGTATCGGTGTAGGTTTTGGGGAGGATTCACATTGATTGTTTTTCTTGTTTGTTCTGTCAGCTTACATGCACATATAGATGTATGCGACTCGCAAACAGACACACACATTCTCAACCTGCTCTCTCTCTCTCTCTCTCTCTCCCACTTTGTCGTGTTCTCTCTCTCTCTCTCTCTCTCTCTCTCTCTCTGCCTCTCCTTCTCTCTCTCTTTCTCTCTCTCCTTTTCTCTCTCTTTCTCCCTGTCTCTCATTCTCTATCTCTTTCTTTCTCTCACTCCCTCTCACTTTTCTCTCACTCACTCTCTCTTCTCTCTCTCTTACTGTCCCCCCTTTGTCCCTCCCCTCTCTCTCCTCTTCCAGGGTTTTCCCCTTTCTCCCCCACCTCGCTCCTATTTCTACCTCTTTCCATTCTCTCTTTCTCTTCCTCATTCTCTCTCTCTCCCTATTAACTAATGAAGACTGTCTGGCTACCAGAGCTGACTCCCATTCCAATAAACAGCATCATTCTCTGTACAATCAACCAGGTTTCTCTGTGTTGTGCAGTGGCGCTTCAACTCTGTGTGGATAAAAGGGGTGAGGAGGAGTTGAGGGAAGGGGTAGGGGTGGGGTCGTCATGGGCCCATCCGCCCGCTGGCAAACTTTTGGCTATTGTTACTTTTTGTTTAGGGAGGTACAATTAAGCCGTGCATTATTGTTACAAGTACGTGCGTACCCCACTTTTTTTGCGGTAGGTACCACAGACTAATAAAATACCCAGACTGGATGATCCCATTGTGTGACGACACAAAACAGCGAAAGGTCATGAACCATCCGCCATTTTAGGTTTACGGTAGCGACCGACACTTCAGCATAGCTACAATTTGGAATGATACCATTCTGACGCGCCTACTGAACGCGGAAGTTTGGTTCCGCACCAAGAAGTTAATACATGTACAACCAATCTTGACAAATAGAAAGAAATTTCTACTGCAGTGGAACTAGAATCGGAATTTCCCCAGCGGCGGCCATGTTGGTTATACAGTCGCCACTCGGGAAATTCCATAAAAAAACGACACAGCCCGAAGCTCGTGTTTCCAGTCTGGTTAATTTATTAGTCTGTGGTGGGTACGTATTTTAAAGACTTTTGGGACTCCACAGCTAGAGAACTCCTCACGACATCCTCCCGAGATACCCCGAACAACAGCCGTAATTAACTGTTCTTTCAGATTTTCTTTTTGCTTTCCTCCTGCTTTTTGTTTGAAAGAGTAAAGGACAGGGTTAGGGCTTCAAAAATATGTAGGGTTCAGGATAAGGATAGGTACGTATACGTACGCAGCCCCAGCTCAAAATGCTTGGGGTGCGTACGTACAAGTAACAACAGCCTGAGCTATGCAGTTATAATACTCACGACAATGCTTTTTTAAAAATTCCTTATTCAAGAACCAATTAATTTTGTGGTCCATTTCCAGGAAGAGTTACCGTGTCAGCTAGACAGATTGTTGTAATCGGCGAGCCACACATAAATATTTAGCCTAACCTTGACCCTAATAATTTAACTCTCCCTGAAATATTCATAGTTCTAACGTAATCCAGTTTGGCCACCGGGTCAAAATATTCACTCGTTTTCGTTCAAAGTCTTTTTTCTTGGGGGCGGGGGGGGGGGGGGAGGAAGAGGCAGACGTCTTTCTATCATAAATACTATTATTAATATTATTTTATTTATTATCATTATTATTCTAAAAACACCATTGTCATTTGGAAGAGGTATTCAGATGGTACACGTGATCCTATCATGAAACCTCAAAAATGTACTTGCATACAACAACTGCAGAATGATGAGGACTCATTTTTATATTGCCTCATTATTATTTTATGAATTCTTTGAAGAAATTTAGGTTTTTTCTTAATTTCTTTTTGTTGTTGACTTTTTTTTCTATAGTTGGGGAAAGACGAGGAGGGTTCGGCGTATTTCACATGTCTGTAGCTTCAGGTGAATTTCTTTTTTTTTTTTTAATACAATTTAAAGAAGAATATTTCTCTCTTCCCTCACCCCTCCCCCGCCCCCTCCCCCCCCCCCTCCCCGAAAAAAACAACAACAACAACAACTCCTCTTGTATAAGTCCCTGTAGCTCTGCAGTTTGTTGATAGAGCCAGCGATACGGGAGGGGGGGGGGGGAGAGGAGTGAAATAATTTCAAAGGTTTGTTGCTAAAGAGTAAGCCAGACCAAGGCTGGCGTAGGCCCCACACTGGTGACTCACCACCTAAATATTGTGCATCACACTGGTGATGGGCAGTGAGTAGTATTTTACTGTGATGCATATTAATAATTAGGTGGTGAGTCACGAGTCTGGGGCCTCGGCCAGCTTTGGTCTGGCTTACCCCTAAATAATGTAGGCAGTGGCTACGTTTACGGCAGATTACGCTCATACCCCAATAGAAAAAAACAAAGAAAGAAAGCCCTGCTGCACGAACGGGAGTAAAGCCGAATAAAGAAAAATGGTGAGTTGTGTTCACCGGCTGCCGTAACCGTAGCCACTGCCAATAATGTATTTCAATGACTTTGCTGTTGCTGTTGTTGTTGTTGTTGTTGTTGTTGTTGTTGTTATTGTTGTTGTTCCTGTGAAATTACAGTCTTCACAATTCTGCAGTTTCATGATAAATTTGCTCATCTTTCCTATTCGTGGGCGCTCTGAACCCTAACGGTACCATGCCGCTGGAGATGCGTGTGGCTATATCCAGCCCCAAGAGCTCTACTATAGCGACAGCATCATCAGACGTTTCATTAGTAAGCAAAACATATTCTTGGCCACAGTCTAACCCTGCCAGAGAAGAAGGTAAGAGGAAAAACGGCTAAAAGTGACATTTTTGTCTCAGAGGCCATCCCTGTTAGAAGACGTATGACCCGCGGGAAGGGGCTGGATCTGGAGGTGGGAAGGTGTGGCCAGGATATGTAAAGCGAACATTGAGGGGAGGAAAGGGGGAGGGGTTGGGGATTGGGGGGGTATGGTGACCGTATGTAAGCTTATCAATGCTTAAGGTAATAAATTAAAAGGAGACACGAGTACTTTTTTTTTTTTTTGCAAATTACATTGTTAGATTAATAAAAAACAAACATGTTGCCAATGAGATAGTCCAATAGTTCATGCAGAATGCCATTTGAATGTTTTCAAACATCAAGGCTTTATCTTCAAGCTGTGTTGATTAAATACCGTGACGTACGTCATGCATAGGTTTTAGCGATGTGCGTCTAAGTTAAGACACAATCATCATTATCACCTCAATGTTCCAGGTCAAGAGAGTCTCCTAGTAGCGTACATGGAAGCAGCTATCCAATGAATAAAGAAAAAGTAATTAATATCACTATCACCTCTAGGTTTCACAGTGGAAGCACATGGTTAGTTTCCAGTGCCTTAAGAAACATCACTATCACCTCTATGTTTCATAGTGGAAGATCACGATAGCACATGGTTAGTTTCCAGTGCCTTAAGAAACATCACTATCACCTCTATGTTTCACAGTGGAAGATCATGATAGCACATGGTTAGTTTCCAGTGCCTTAAGAAACATCACTATCAACGCTATGTTTCATAGTGGAAGATCATGATAGCACATGGTTAGTTTCTAATGCCTTAAGAAACATCACTATCACCTCTATGTTTAATAGTGGAAGATCATGCTAGCACATGATTAGTTTCCAGTGCCTTAAGAAACATCACTATCACCGCTATGTTTCATAGTGGAAAATCATGATAGCACATGGTTAGTTTCCAGTGCCTTAAGAAACATCACTATCACCGCTATGTTTCATAGTGGAAGATTGTGATCAAGCGTACAGGGTTGGGAAAAGGGGGGGAAGGGGTTTAAAATCGCACTTGCGTCCTTTATGGATGGCCTTTTGTTATGGCCGGGAGAAATCGGAATGAGATTATGATGAAACGGGCAGTCATGTAATGCATCACAGAGGGCGCTGTCTCTACAGATCTAGAAGAAAACCAGGACACCAGTTACCAGTGCTCTGATGTCAACGGTTAATGCGATTAACTACTATACAAGCATGATCACACTCCAATGAACTGGGAGAAACATCTAAGCAATAAGCTACGTACTTAGAAACGGTATCGGCTTTGAAAAATTGTTTACTGCTAAGTTCTCTGCCGTGGAACTGAAGTATCTGGGTTATATTTAAAGATTTCCTATAAAATTGATTTTTTGATGAATAAGAAAGGTCTGTCTTACTTTCGAGGCCATTGAGTTATTTATAGATCGCCGGTGGTAAGTGGAAGGTGGGTCATATAGTGTGGCGTAGAAAATCCACAGCCTCGCCATACTATTTTATGAGAAACTGAGGTATCAGATCTTTATAAAATAACACCTACACACTATCAGGGGCTTTCAATCATATCACATTATGACTGGTCCAACGTTTGCAGCACCCTCTTTAGACAAGCTGAGGCGTCAAGCCAAGCTTCTCAAACAATGCATCCATAAACTGGCTCTGTACAATCAGTGAGTTTGGGTTAGAGTTTGAGTTTTACGGCGCATCGGCGAGATAACGGCCACTTTGCGCCCTTCACGGTCTATTTGGGTACATTTTCTTTATTTGTGTTTCGTCTTCAGGGCTTTTATGTTTAACAATAGAATTAAATTTTATCACACTGGTAAAGTTCTCAAAAGTTGTTTTGTATGGATCTGAGGGAAGTTTTGTAAACGAGTATTAAGTTCTTAAATCGAGTTGTAGATTTTAACCTCCCTCAGAAAAGACAGGATGAGTTGCGGGTTCGGTTCACGTCAAGAAATAATTCTTTCATGGATCCGCAGGCATTGTGTCTTCTCCGGATTCTTATGCTTGAAGTTTACAAATTCAGTCAAATATGTTTTAGTTTCGTCCGAAAGTTTCATGCAAGACTGAATGTGAAAACAAATTATAGTAGTGCTATTAAATAAAAGGTGCTGCAAAACTCACGCCGAGAACCGCAAGGCAACCACAAGACCTCAAATCAAGTGCTATTTTTTTTTTCTTTTACCTAAATGCGTTTAGAAATAAAATCACTAAGCAGTGGACGAATAACATTGTGCATACATATTGGTATTATGCTCAGCGTTGGCCGATTTTGATATTGGTTTTTGTTGTATTTTTCTTATGAGTTTGATAACTTTATTTTTCTAGTTTCAGATACAAAAAAAAAAGGGGGCCAGATTCAGCAAGGCAAAGAAGGTTAAATGAAATTATTTATGTTTTCGAAATTGAGCCCTATCTTTTCCATGCCGTGTTTTATACTTTAATGCTCCTAGATTTTCCCGTTCGTGTTTTGTTTACACATTTCTTCTTCCGGCGCCAACTTTCAGTAATTTTACACGTTTTTTTTCAGCGCAGCAATTGTGCATTTCTTCTTCCTGAGTCATCTTGCCATAGTTTGGCTGTTGTTGTTTTTTTTCTTTATCGCGACTTTAGAATGTTACAGTGTATAAAATTAGACTAATGGAGATTCTGGGTTGTTTTTTTTTCTTTATCGCGACTTTAGAATGTTACAGTGTATAAAATTAGACTAATGGAGATTCTGCGGTTTTTTTTTTCTTTATCGCGACTTTAGAATGTTACAGTGTATAAAATTAGACTAATGGAGATTCTGCGTTTGTTTGGTGTTTTTTTTATTTGTTTCCTTGTTTGTTTTGACTTTTCAAATTTTGTTTGGATGATTCTCGTGTATATTTTGAATTTACCGACAGGCCTACAATAGACTTGAATTTGAATTTGAACTTTAACCATTGTTTTCATCTTCCCTCCTTCAAAAGATTCAAAGAGTTGCAAGATTTTCTTGCACGGATTGGCTGGTAATATCAATACTGTAGACTGTGGAAGCCTAGAGTCATTTCCGTACCAGCTGCCTGGTCACATCTTTTGCCTTCGGGGGACAATGATCATCACTGACCTCCACGACCACTACCAAGTAGCAGATGCGTAAAGCTCCACCCCCCATCCCACCCTCCCCCCACCCCTTTTTCCGATTCAGATCCAATGCTTTTCAAGATTCTGCAGACAGCTGCACAGCCACACCTTTCTCGAAACTCAACCATGACCGCCAGGACCACATCCAGCACTATCACCATCACCACTACCACCACCACCGCCAGGACCACATCCAGCACTATCACCATCACCACTACCACCACCACCGCCATCACCACCACCACCGCCATCACCACCACCACCGCCATCACCACCACCACCGCCATCACCACCACCACCGCCAGCACCACCACCACCGCCATCACCACCACCACCACCATCACCACCACCACCGCCATCACCACCACCACCGCCATCACCACCACCACCGCCACTACCACCACCACCGCCACTACCACCACCACCGCCATCACCACCACCACCGCCACTACCACCACCACCGCCATCACCACCACCACCGCCATCACCACCACCACCGCCATCACCACCACCACCGCCAGCACCACCACCACCGCCATCACCACCACCACCACCATCACCACCAACACCGCCAGCACCACCAACACCGCCTCTTTTTAACTATTTCACGACCTTATTTCTTGTTTGTTTTATCTCCTTTTTCTGAAAAAAAAAACTGGAGATCTTTTAGTATGTACAAGAGGTATATCATATGCACGAGATGACACTTGTTTAAAAGGCACTGTGGCACTTATCAAGTTGTTTCACTATTATTGTTGTTATTTTAAAGTTCTCCTCATTGTCACAATCCCTGGTGTTTTTTTTTTTTTTTTAAAGAATTTTTTTACCGTTGTTGTTGTTGTAATTGCTGTAAGTACATCTTGCTGTTCATGTTTGCAATTGAAATTCCAAGACTGACATTTCAGTCGTGATCAAAGAGAAGCGTTACTGAATAGTTTCTGACTGAAATCAATGTGAAATGAACGAATTTCCTTCTTGCTTTTGACCGAAGACTGTCTCAATGTGTATGTCGATGGATCAGTGATTCTCAAACGGGAGGCATGTGGCTCCCAAGGAAGGAATATTTCATCTCATAGCGGTCTTGTCCACAGCATCCGCTCCGCTCCGCTTTTTCACGGAAAAATGACGCATAACAAAGTGTGATGTTTCCACTTTCTCTCACTAACTTTCTTCTGACACCAGCCGTGATGGGCACGGCACAAACACACTAAATAATCGACTATCTCTCTTCTATAAGTTATAACAAACGATATCTGTATTCCTAATATATATACAATAATTATTAATTCATTCAATAATAATAGGAACATAGGTCATACAATTTAATGTGAATTTCGATGGAATGAAGTTGATGCAAATCAGTACATGATAATTAAAAGGCTTCGTAATATTCAATTTCTAGCACATTTTATAAAACACACGGGTACATTCAGCTTAAGGAAACCTCTCCTTTAGGTGTGTATGGCGCTATCTGGGCACTGGTTCTTCCTCTCTACTCTGGCTTGACTGCGCAGTTAGATCAACAGGTATCGGCAGGTACCAATAGGTCGGGAAACCAAGAAGTCACGATGTCGTTAATCAAAGGACAAGAAGTCGAGAAGCCAAGAAGGTGTTGTTCTTCCTCCTCTGTAGAAAAACAACCGCAACTTCCTAATCTACTGCTGGAAGGCATGACTTCCATACTTACTCCATGACGGATATTCATCATTAATACTTTTAACCGCTGACACTGTTATAAGTCAGGCTGCAGCTCCCATACTCCATAGGCTCCCATATAGGCAATAGAATAAACGACCAATACAGTTTTAATGATATTTACACTTTCCCCACGAAGAATAACGCTCTCTCTAACAGACCCCATCCTATAAGGTTTCGTAACATATATATATAACAGCGTTTCCGTGACTCTCTCAGAGGCAGTAGTTATACCAAAGTAAACCCCCTAGATTTAGGTTCTACAATTATGAACATTAAGTAAAATACACATACATCGCACAATTAACTTACCACTCAGCAACAGCTCAAATGCCGACAAGATACCAAAGATACCACGCTCTGACAAAGGATGTTTGCGGGTTCCTTGACCCTCCCCACTCACAAGACTAGTACAAAGTTATGGTTGCAGTTGTGGTCTCCTCTTCGGCACGAAGCTGGTGAGTGCTCTCAGCGGTCTGAAGTTGGAAGGAGTGTTCGGGGATTTATACCCAGTCGGGTAGCGTCCCAAGACGCTTACCGAGTGTACATTAGTTATCCTAATAGCCACCCCCGTCGACTCCACGTCAAATACTATTGAAGCATCTCTACCCCCCAAGCAATTCCCAGGTGATCTGATCGTCAAGTACGGCGGTCAAGTAAACACTACCCTTTTCGGGTGTCAATGCGCTTCAGTTGCGTCCCATACTTTCCCCCTCCGGCCTACAATAACTCTGTCTCCCCGCCGTCAACTATCTTCCCACGCTAGTTATACCTTGCCAGTCTGTTACAATCGCCCCCACTTAAGTCGATTTTCCCTGGCAAAATCGGCTAATAAAATTATTAATCTACTGGTAATCTAGATAGAGTGTCGGCCCATAGAGCATCTCGCCCCCTGATGTTGCTGACTCGAAAGTTATATGTTTGCAGCGCCAGGTTCCATCTAGTTACCCTCGCGTTCTTTTGGTCTTTAGTTCGCATCCGTTAGAGGTCGGTGGTCCGTCTCTAACACGAAGTTTCTCCCATACAGATACGCCTGCAACTTACTAACGGCGAAAACTATGGCGAGGCATTCCTTTTCAATCGTTGAGTAGTTCTTCTCCGCAGGTTTCAATTTCCTGCTAACATATACAACTGGATACTTCGTACCCTCGTCTTCTTGAAGTAGGCAGCCACTCACTCCAAGGTTAGATGCGTCTGTCTGGAGAATCAGTTCCTTGTTCCAGTCTGGCATCCGTAGTATCGGCTCGGAACTCAAACAAATTTTTAGGGCATCGAACGCGTTCTCCTGCGCGTGTCCCCACGCGAACTTTGTGCCCTGGGACTTCTTTGTGAGGTCTGACAACGGCACCGAGATTGCACTGTAATTTGGTACAAACTTCCGATAGTACCCAGTTAGCCCCAGGAAACTCCTCACTTGTGCCTTGGTCGTCGGTCGGTCACAGTCGACAATGGCTCGCACCTTACTCTCCCGCGGTCTTACAGTCCCCTGTCCCAGCTTATGGCCTAAGTACTCGACTTCTGTCATCCCTATTAGCGTCTTGGTAGGTCTAGCTTTTAAATTTGCCCGTCTCAGTCGCTCGAAAACATTCTGACAACGTTCCAAGTGATCAGGCCAATTTGCACTGTGTATAAGACAGTCGTCTACAAATGCATCTACCCCTTCGCCAGCATCTTTTAATACTTTCCTCATGAGCCTGTTAAATGTGGCGGGGGATCCCTTCAACCCGAACGGCATGACCCTGTACTGGTATAGCCCAAACGGTGTGGCGAACGCCGTCAGGTGTTTATCTTCCTCGTCCATCGGAACTTGATAAAAGCCCTTTGTCAAGTCCAGCTTGGTGAAATATTTTGCCTCCGCTAGATTGGAAATAATGGCTTCTACCTCAGGCATCGGTTCGGCGTCATCGGCAGTCACAACATTTAGCCGCCTGTAGTCGTTGCAGAAACGATGTTGACCATCGGGCTTCTTAACTAATACAATTGGACTACTGTACGGGGACTCGGACGGTTCGATGATTCTGGCCGCAAGCATCTTGCCTACCTCAGCATTGACAGCTTCTCTAGTTGAGTACGGTAGTTGGTAGGGTCTTATCTTCACAGGTTTTTGATGTAGTAATGGGATTTTGTGCTTGATCAGGTCAGTGAGCCCCGGTACATCCGTAAATAAATCTTTGTATTCTTCCATGAGCTCTTGCATCTGTTCTCTCTGATCCTGATCTAGCGTGTCCCCTAACTGTACATCCCTGTAGGTTTCGGTCTGTTCTAGCCTAGGCATGACTGTCTCCAGAGGCATCGAAGTCGCTTCCTCTCCTTCATCGGTCTCGTCAATTATAGCTGCAGCTATTGTCTCTGTGTTTTCCTGTTCGTCTTCCCTCTCAATATACTTCTTCAGCATATTCGCTTGATACAATCGCCCCTTCCCCTTGACGTCCACTATGTAGTTCACTGACCCTCTCTGCTCCTCTACTTTGTAAGGCCCTTTCCAAGTCATCTGTAGTTTCGATCCGTCACTTGGGAGAAGTATGAGGACGGAATCGCCCACTTGGAATTTCCTCTGTTTGGCCCCCCTATCGTAGTATTTCTTCTGCCTGTGTTTTTCGACGCTACTGTTCTCGGCTACGACTTTCATGGCATCCTCCAATCGTTCCCTCATATCTACCACGTATTCGTACGATGACCTCGTTTCTGACTCCGCTTCCCCAGTCCACAGATTCTTCAGTATTTGCAAGTGGTCCTCTCACAGGGTGACCGAACACTAGTTCAAACGGCGAAAAACCTGTACTGGCCTGTGGGGTCTCGCGATACGCGAACAGCAGTGGACACAACATTCTGTCCCAGTCCTTGGGCTACTCGGCGAAGCATATTCTTCAGCACTCCGTTAAATCTTTCACACAGACCATTGGCCATCGCGTGGTAGGGCGAGCAGAATATCTGTTTGGTTTTGAGAAGTGCACTGACCTCTCTCATCAGCTCACCGGTAAACTGTGATCCCCTATCTGAAACTATTTCCTTTGGTATGCCTAACCGAGAAAATATTTCCATTAACGCTTCACTGACCTGCTCAGCTGATATCCCCCTTAAGGCTACGGCATCCGGGAAACGCGTGGCATAATCTACTAGCGTCAAAATATAACGCGATCTCCCATGTTCCGTACGCGGAAGTGGACCAACCAAATCTATGGCGACGCGCGAAAAGGGCGTGTCGATCAGGGGTGTCGGCACAAGGGGTACCTTTGTCACCCTACCTTTATGGGATGTCCTTTGACACGCGTCACACGATCGACAGAAACGACCTACGTCCGCACCTATCCCTGGCCAAAAGAACGACTGCATTATTCTGTCCTGTGTGCGCGAAATTCCTAAGTGTCCCCCGAACACTCCTTCGTGAGCTATCTTCATCAGCTCACTTCGGTACTGCTTAGGTACCAATAACTGCTCCACGTCAGCACGTCCAGCCCCGGCCTTCTTTACCCGATAGTAAATTCCCTTACTCTCCTTTATGTGAGTACCTACCTCAGCCGATTGCTCCAACGTGGCTCTCTCCCTTAAAACTCTCAAAGTTTCATCCTCTCTCTGGGCCTGGGCTATCTCACCTGGTGTGAGTTCCCCTATCTTGGCCCCTACCCTTACCTTCTCCGTTGAGTTGCCCTTGGCCTCCTCATTATCTGTGGTCTGACTCACTTTCGCACTCGCATTCTCACACTCATGCTCTTCCTTGTCAATCTCCACCTTGCGAGATCGCGTGAGTACCACACTTATCTTCTCAAGAGACGCCCCCTTTATGTTTCCTATAATCAAATCGGCCACTGGGTCTTCCACTACTAGCGCTTCGAGAAGCCCAGTATAAAATGGGGTTTCTACCCACATTTCCGCGACAGGAGCAGACCTTCTCGTCCCGTCCATCAGGACATAACTCCTGTTCTTCCCAGTTAAGCTGTTAGGAGGCAGTTTGTCCCTTTTTATAATCGCACACGTGCATCCCGTGTCACGAAGGATAGTAATCTCTTTATCCCCTATCCTCCCCTTCTCCAAAAATGGAGCGGATAAATCATTCTCCGGAACATCGTCTCCGGGCTCATATTCTGTCGAACCTTCTAACTCAATACTCTTACCTTCCGTCTCCCAAGAAATGAAGGTCTGTGGCCCAACACTCTGCTCATCCCCTGGTTGAGTATTCGCCCTGCCCGATGACTCACACTGACTGTCATCGGCTTCCCCATCGCTGGTTAGTACGACTGCGGTCGTCTCTTTCTGTCTCTTCCTACAGAATCTCGCAATATGGAGAAGTGACCCACACACAAAACAACCACGCCCACTCTCACGCTGGGACTTACCTCGGTTGTCCTCGACAGTGGCAGCAGCACCCTTCTTCGTCCTGCCCTTGTCACACTGCCTACTCAGGTGATTGGGAGAGCCACAGTTGAAGCATACCGGTTTACTCACTCCTAAACCCTTACTTCTGCTCTCCTCAACCCTCTTACCTGACTTCTGCTGTTGCTCCAGCCCTCGCTTCGACTGATGAGCCTCACTATACAAGTCCGCCATCTCAACTAACTCATGCACGGACTTAGGGTCTCTCTCTTTCAAATATATGGAAAGATTACAGTCGACAATCTTCAACATCTGCTCCCTGACTAACAGATCCGTAATCCCTTCCATAGTTCTCTCTGCCTCTGAGAGGTCTACCCACCTCTCAAAATATCTCTGCAATCTCACGGACAGCTGCGTATAAGTTTCGTCCTTATCTAGACGACTCTCCCTAAACTTACGCCTATAACCCTCTGCCGTGAGATGATACTTCTTGAACAACACCGTCTTTACCTTCTCGTAATCCCTACTGTCTTCATCGCTGAGACCGGAATAAACATCTAACGCCCTGCCAGTTAACAATACCCCTAACATGTCTGCCCAGGTGTCTTCTTCCCAATCATTTGCCTGCGCGAGTCTTTCAAATCTTTTCAAATACGAGTCGAGATCCTCGCGCGAGTCATCAAAAATGGCAATTTTGGGTACCTTCGGGGCAGCAGATTTTCCATTCCCTTTACCATTGTGACACCCGTTTTTGGCTAGTTCCCGTTCGTATTCCATTCTCTCCCTTTCAAATTGTCTTTCCTTCTCCTTTTCTTCTCGTTCGCGCTCCCTTTCTTCTCGTTCGATAACCCTTTGTTCTCGGTCGCGCTCCCTTTGGGCTTTCTCTTCGTCCCACCTAATTCTGAATTCCTCATCACTAATGCCTTCTTGTCTGGCAAGCTTCAGTGCGCCCAGGTAGTCCATCAGCAATTGACCTGTAAACAAAGCTAACAATAAAGCATGGATCGTAACTGTGAAGTTAACAACAATATTCCTGCAATAGCAAACAACAATTTTCTCTGTGACAAAAGATAAAATTGAACAGTCAATGCACAGGTAAAATCAGAGCATGTCTCAGGTAGTAAATGTCAATCTCTCTCATTCGCCTCAGGGCAGATTACCTGTCCGCACAATCACACAATAGCCTCTTGACACAACCAAGATCAAAATTAAATGTTATTTACTAGCAGGATCCCACTTCTGACTCCATTGTGATGTTTCCACTTTCTCTCACTAACTTTCTTCTGACACCAGCCGTGATGGGCACGGCACAAACACACTAAATAATCGACTATATCTCTTCTATAAGTTATAACAAACGATATCTGTATTGCTTATATATATACAATAATTATTAATTCATTCAATAATAATAGGAACATAGGTCATACAATTTAATGTGAATTTCGATGGAATGAAATTGATGCAAATCAGTACATGATAATTAAAAGGCTTCGTAATATTCAATTTCTAGCACATTTTATAAAACACACGGGTACATTCAGCTTAAGGAAACCTCTCCTTTAGGTGTGTATGGCGCTATCTGGGCACTGGTTCTTCCTCTCTACTCTGGCTTGACTGCGCAGTTAGATCAACAGGTATCGGCAGGTACCAATAGGTCGGGAAACCAAGAAGCCACGATGTCGTTAATCAAAGGACAAGAAGTTGAGAAGCCAAGAAGGTGTTGTTCTTCCTCCTCTGTAGAAAAACAACCGCAACTTCCTAATCTACTGCTGGAAGGCATGACTTCCATACTTACTCCATGACGGATATTCATCATTAATACTTTTAACCGCTGACACTGTTATAAGTCAGGCTGCAGCTC
This sequence comes from Onchidella celtica, assembly GCA_963931925.1. NCBI lineage: Eukaryota > Metazoa > Mollusca > Gastropoda > Systellommatophora > Onchidiidae > Onchidella > Onchidella celtica. The sequence continues at coordinate 9,750,557 of OZ007578.1, read as the reverse complement.
CCATACTCCATAGGCTCCCATATAGGCAATAGAATAAACGACCAATACAGTTTTAATGATATTTACACTTTCCCCACGAAGAATAACGCTCTCTCTAACAGACCCCATCCTATAAGGTTTCGTAACATATATATATAACGGCGTTTCCGTGACTCTCTCAGAGGCAGTAGTTATACCAAAGTAAACCCCCTAGATTTAGGTTCTACAATTATGAACATTAAGTAAAATACACATACATCGCACAATTAACTTACCACTCAGCAACAGCTCAAATGCCGACAAGATACCAAAGATACCATGCTCTGACAAAGGATGTTTGCGGGTTCCTTGACCCTCCCCACTCACAAGACTAGTACAAAGTTATGGTTGCAGTTGTGGTCTCCTCTTCGGCACGAAGCTGGTGAGTGCTCTCAGCGGTCTGAAGTTGGAAGGATCGTTCGGGGATTTATACCCAGTTGGGTAGCGTCCCAAGACGCTCACCGAGTGTACATTAGTTATCCTAATAGCCACCCCCGTCGACTCCACGTCAAATACTATTGAAGCATCTCTACCCCCCAAGCAATTCCCAGGTGATC
>OZ007578.1:9722482-9742482 GCA_963931925.1 Onchidella celtica | reverse complement strand
CCTCTCTTCTCTTCCCTTTTCCCAGCTCCCTTCAACCCGAGTCATAATTCTGCAGTTGTTCCGGATTCCCCGAGATTTAAAACTTCAAAAGGCTGCTGTAATTGCTTTTTGTCCGGATAATCAATAATGACCGAATTTTGCTTATTTTTGAAGTTCAATACATGCAAAGAAGGTGAGAAAAACGCTGCTAGTTGTTAGCGTGAGTCCTCAGGTGTTCAACAGAAATGTTCGAACAGATGATGTCTTAACGTAATACAGTCGTCCCGAGTAGTGCCAGAGCTGAAAAACAAAGCTCAAGCATTCTTAGCCAAAGGTTTGGAGAGAGGACTGACCCGACCAGTCAAATGAACCTCAAATAATAGCTGGCAAAAGCTCCCGGCCACCAGTCAACCCTTTGAACTTGGATGAAGACGCCCGAGGCATATTGCATTATTTTGTTTAACATATTTGTGTTGTTGTTGTTGTTGTTTTTTAATAAAACAATCATGTAATCTAATTCTGGTAATTACTTTTGTCTCCTGAAATTCTCATATCATTTGCTTTAAACATTATGATTGCCGGTATTCAATGGAAGCATTCTCTGAGCCGCAAAAATGAGTTTCAATTGCTCTTCAGAATAAATTGCATTTCTCATGATAGGCCCTTTTCTTCTTCTTTTCTTCCTGTATTATCATTATTATTATTATTATTATTATTTATTACATACCAGTACATTACTATTATCATTTATTATTATCATCATATCAGATTATCATACCACGTCTTTTTGTAGTTCTTCGTCTTATAAGAATATTGTTTTTATTATTACTGTTATTATTGTTTTTATTATTGAAATAGAGATTTGTGATAATATAAAATAACTGTCGCCGAAAAGGCTATAGCTTTCTCTTAATTAAATATGGTTAACTTTAAGGCAATAGTGATATTCTTTTTTGTTATGTCATTCCAGGCACACGAAACCTTTGCAGTGTATATATTGAACTTATTTTTGTTTTTCCATCAAAGACAATTTAAACTCACCCCAAGTATCCCTACTCGCCAACCCTTCCCAGTCAATATCCCTGTTCTAGACCATTTACCCTACCTTTCTACTTCTGGTATTCTTCATTAACTTACTCAAGTCAGTGAATACCTTTCAGTCATTACTTCTATCCATGTATGCCTTTTTTGTATCATTCACGTGCCTTTCACGTATCGCTACCTTTCTCTACTTCTTACCCAGGTTTGGGTATACTTTCGGCCATTACTTCCATCCACCTGCCCTATTTCATACAATTCGCCCGCACCTATCTCTGTTATTTTCAAATGTTTAAACACTCCTTGTCAGTCTTGCCCGTAACTTCCCTGGTCCACCCGTCCTAACTGTGCCAATCAGCCCCCACCCTCTCATCCACATTCTCCACCCTGTACCCTGGTCCTCTTATTTCTAGCCGTGAGTCCTCCCACCCACAGGTCCAGTGAGTGTCTTTCAACCCCACTCTCGGCCCATTCACCTACCTTTGTTGTTCTCTACTCCCCCACCCTCCACTCTTACCTACTCTCTTATCCATACCACCTCAGTTCGCGCAAAGGCAAGCAAACGTGTGTATTTCTTGAGGAAACTTAGATCACTTAATGTAGATAAAACACTCATTCAGATGTTTTATAAATACACTATCCAGAGTATCATTCTATTTTGTATTACAGCCTGGGGAGGAAATGCAAAGGAGCAAGACGAGAACAAAATTAACAACTCTATTATCAAAAAAGCTTGCCATCTACCTAACAGTGAATACGTGAACTTTGATGAGTTCTTTGTGCATTCGTGCAAACAGAAACTAAAATCAGTTCTAAATGATTGCTCCCACCACTTGTTCCATCAGATAGTCCGATCCCAAAGAAGTGGACGAATAATGTATTTAAAAACAAACAGAGAGCGCTTTTGACGATCTTTTTATGCCATCCGCAATTCGAAATAGCAGTGTTTCCTGGTGTAGTAGTAGGCTGTTGTTAGTTTTTTCCTAATGGATTGTTCTTACAGTGTGTGTGTGTGTGTGAGAGCAATGTTCTTACTTGTTGGTAATGTTGTGTGAGCAATGTGCGTGTGTGTGGTGTGCGTGAAAGACTTGTAGGTCCTAGATATTGTATTTGTTGTTGTGCTGTTACTGAATGCTGTGACAACAAACGTCCTGGAAACAGGATAATAAAGTCTATCTTATCTTATCTTATCTTATCTTATCTTATCTTATCTTATCTTATCTTATCTTATCTTATATTTTGCCACCTTTCACCTTTCCACCTCCTCTCTCAACTCTTTCTTCACCCTTCCATCCTATATTCTGTACCTTCTTTTTTTGCTAATTCCACCCTCCCAGCTTCCTTTCATCTCTCAGTTCCACCCCTCACATTTCATGTCCTCCCCACCCCCTCCCACAGTTTCAGCCTTTCACCCCTCCCTCTACTCCCCCACCCCCATCCCACTTTCGTATTCCCCTTTTTTCTCGGTCACAGACGGGAGAACATTAGCTAATTAAAACGGGGTTGTTCCCCTCTTATTTGGACTCCACCAGCTCGGCATACATGACCAACATAGGTTGGTCGCCCAGGCTTCCCGCTTTTCGTGGCACTGCCTTGTAACGTCGGCTTTCCGAATTTAGACCTTGGCTGTGGATGTTTTATGAAAAATACATGGTTTTCTCTGTCCCAGATAACGTGATTAGTAGTAGCGTTGGGGTCGAAACTACAAGAAATTAGTGTTTCCGAGTGTGCGGCCCCACGCAGTTCCCCATGAGCCTGGGTGCCAGCGGTGACCGGAATATAAGATATTGTGTTAACCGAGTGGTTCTCAACTTGGACGATATCGCCTCCCGTGGAGCAATAATTGATTTCCAGTGAGGCGTAAACGAAGAAAAAGGCAACAGAGGGGCAAAAGCGATGTAAGGGGGGCGATAAGGGGTTGGGGGGGGGGGTGGCTAAAAACATGAATGGGGGAGATTTTGGGAGTCACTGATTTCTTGAACAGCACATGTAGATGGGTTTTATGAACAGAAACGATCTATTGTGTTTAGTGTATTTGATGAAGAATGCTTTCTGTTTTATTAATTTATCAACGCGCCTATTATCATTAATAAGGCTTTGAAAAACTTTACATCACAGTTTGAATGTAGTCTGACTTCTAGTGAAATGTATCTGTTGGGTTTAGTGTATTTGATGAAGAATGCTTCCTGTTTTATTAATTTATCAACGCGCCTATTATCATTAATAAGGCTTTGAAAAACTTTACATCACAGTTTGAATGTAGTCTGACTTCTAGTGAAATGTATCTGTTGGGTTTAGTGTATTTGATGAAGAATGCTTTCTGTTTTATTAATTTATCAACGCGCCTATTATCATTAATAAGGCTTTGAAAAACTTTACATCACAGTTTGAATGTAGTCTGACTTCTAGTGAAATGTATCTGTTGGGTTTAGTGTATTTGATGAAGAATGCTTTCTGTTTTATTAATTTATCAACGCGCCTATTATCATTAATAAGGCTTTGAAAAACTTTACATCACAGTTTGAATGTAGTCTGACTTCTAGTGAAATGTATCTGTTGGGTTTAGTGTATTTGATGAAGAATGCTTTCTGTTTTATTAATTTATCAACGCGCCTATTATCATTAATAAGGCTTTGAAAAACTTTACATCACAGTTTGAATGTGGTCTGACTTCTAGTGAAATGTATCTGTTTGGTTTAGTGTATTTGATGAAGAATGCTTCCTGTTTTATTAATTTATCAACGCGCCTATTATCATTAATAAGGCTTTGAAAAACTTTACATCACAGTTTGAATGTAGTCTGACTTCTAGTGAAATGTATCTGTTGGGTTTAGTGTATTTGATGAAGAATGCTTCCTGTTTTATTAATTTATCAACGCGCCTATTATCATTAATAAGGCTTTGAAAAACTTTACATCACAGTTTCAATGTAGTCTGACTTCTAGTGAAATGTATCTGTTGGGTTTAGTGTATTTGATGAAGAATGCTTTCTGTTTTATTAATTTATCAACGCGCCTATTATCATTAATAAGGCTTTGAAAAACTTTACATCACAGTTTGAATGTAGTCTGACTTCTAGTGAAATGTATCTGTTGGGTTTAGTGTATTTGATGAAGAATGCTTTCTGTTTTATTAATTTATCAACGCGCCTATTATCATTAATAAGGCTTTGAAAAACTTTACATCACAGTTTGAATGTAGTCTGACTTCTAGTGAAATGTATCTGTTGGGTTTAGTGTATTTGATGAAGAATGCTTTCTGTTTTATTAATTTATCAACGCGCCTATTATCATTAATAAGGCTTTGAAAAACTTTACATCACAGTTTGAATGTGGTCTGACTTCTAGTGAAATGTATCTGTTTGGTTTAGTGTATTTGATGAAGAATGCTTTCTGTTTTATTAATTTATCAACGCGCCTATTATCATTAATAAGGCTTTGATGTAGTCTGACTTCTAGTGAAATGTATCTGTTGGGTTTAGTGTATTTGATGAAGAATGCTTTCTGTTTTATTAATTTATCAACGCGCCTATTATCATTAATAAGGCTTTGAAAAACTTTACATCACAGTTTGAATGTAGTCTGACTTCTAGTGAAATGTATCTGTTGGGTTTAGTGTATTTGATGAAGAATGCTTCCTGTTTTATTAATTTATCAACGCGCCTATTATCATTAATAAGGCTTTGAAAAACTTTACATCACAGTTTGAATGTAGTCTGACTTCTAGTGAAATGTATCTGTTGGGTTTATTGTATTTGATGAAGAATGCTTTCTGTTTTATTAATTTATCAACGCGCCTATTATCATTAATAAGGCTTTGAAAAACTTTACATCACAGTTTGAATGTAGTCTGACTTCTAGTGAAATGTATCTGTTGGGTTTAGTGTATTTGATGAAGAATGCTTTCTGTTTTATTAATTTATCAACGCGCCTATTATCATTAATAAGGCTTTGATGTAGTCTGACTTCTAGTGAAATGTATCTGTTGGGTTTAGTGTATTTGATAAAGAATGCTTTCTGTTTTATTAATTTATCAACGCGCCTATTATCATTAATAAGGCTTTGAAAAACTTTACATCACAGTTTGAATGTAGTCTGACTTCTAGTCAAATGTATCTGTTGGGTTTAGTGTATTTGATGAAGAATGCTTCCTGTTTTTTTAATTTATCAACGCACCTATTATCATTAATAAGGCTTTGAAAAACTTTACATCACAGTTTGAATGTAGTCTGACTTCTAGTGAAATGTATCTGTTGGGTTTAGTGTATTTGATGAAGAATGCTTTCTGTTTTATTAATTTATCAACGCGCCTATTATCATTAATAAGGCTTTGAAAAACTTTACATCACAGTTTGAATGTAGTCTGACTTCTAGTGAAATGTATCTGTTGGGTTTAGTGTATTTGATGAAGAATGCTTTCTGTTTTATTAATTTATCAACGCGCCTATTATCATTAATAAGGCTTTGAAAAACTTTACATCACAGTTTGAATGTAGTCTGACTTCTAGTGAAATGTATCTGTTGGGTTTAGTGTATTTGATGAAGAATGCTTTCTGTTTTATTAATTTATCAACGCGCCTATTATCATTAATAAGGCTTTGAAAAACTTTACATCACAGTTTGAATGTGGTCTGACTTCTAGTGAAATGTATCTGTTTGGTTTAGTGTATTTGATGAAGAATGCTTTCTGTTTTATTAATTTATCAACGCGCCTATTATCATTAATAAGGCTTTGATGTAGTCTGACTTCTAGTGAAATGTATCTGTTGGGTTTAGTGTATTTGATGAAGAATGCTTTCTGTTTTATTAATTTATCAACGCGCCTATTATCATTAATAAGGCTTAGAAAAACTTTACATCACAGTTTGAATGTAGTCTGACTTCTAGTGAAATGTATCTGTTGGGTTTAGTGTATTTGATGAAGAATGCTTCCTGTTTTATTAATTTATCAACGCGCCTATTATCATTAATAAGGCTTTGAAAAACTTTACATCACAGTTTCAATGTAGTCTGACTTCTAGTGAAATGTATCTGTTGGGTTTAGTGTATTTGATGAAGAATGCTTTCTGTTTTATTAATTTATCAACGCGCCTATTATCATTAACAAGGCTTTGAAAAACTTTACATCACAGTTTGAATGTAGTCTGACTTCTAGTGAAATGTATCTGTTGGGTTTAGTGTATTTGATGAAGAATGCTTTCTGTTTTATTAATTTATCAACGCGCCTATTATCATTAATAAGGCTTTGAAAAACTTTACATCACAGTTTGAATGTAGTCTGACTTCTAGTGAAATGTATCTGTTGGGTTTAGTGTATTTGATGAAGAATGCTTTCTGTTTTATTAATTTATCAACGCGCCTATTATCATTAATAAGGCTTTGAAAAACTTTACATCACAGTTTGAATGTGGTCTGACTTCTAGTGAAATGTATCTGTTTGGTTTAGTGTATTTGATGAAGAATGCTTTCTGTTTTATTAATTTATCAACGCGCCTATTATCATTAATAAGGCTTAGAAAAACTTTACATCACAGTTTGAATGTAGTCTGACTTCTAGTGAAATGTATCTGTTGGGTTTAGTGTATTTGATGAAGAATGCTTCCTGTTTTATTAATTTATCAACGCGCCTATTATCATTAACAAGGCTTTGAAAAACTTTACATCACAGTTTGAATGTAGTCTGACTTCTAGTGAAATGTATCTGTTGGGTTTAGTGTATTTGATGAAGAATGCTTTCTGTTTTATTAATTTATCAACGCGCCTATTATCATTAATAAGGCTTTGAAAAACTTTATATCACAGTTTGAATGTAGTCTGACTTCTAGTGAAATGTATCTGTTGGGTTTAGTGTATTTGATGAAGAATGCTTTCTGTTTTATTAATTTATCAACGCGCCTATTATCATTAATAAGGCTTTGAAAAACTTTACATCACAGTTTGAATGTAGTCTGACTTCTAGTGAAATGTATCTGTTGGGTTTAGTGTATTTGATGAAGAATGCTTTCTGTTTTATTAATTTATCAACGCGCCTATTATCATTAATAAGGCTTTGAAAAACTTTACATCACAGTTTGAATGTAGTCTGACTTCTAGTGAAATGTATCTGTTGGGTTTAGTGTATTTGATGAAGAATGCTTTCTGTTTTATTAATTTATCAACGCGCCTATTATCATTAATAAGGCTTTGATGTAGTCTGACTTCTAGTGAAATGTATCTGTTGGGTTTAGTGTATTTGATGAAGAATGCTTTCTGTTTTATTAATTTATCAACGCGCCTATTATCATTAATAAGGCTTTGAAAAACTTTACATCACAGTTTGAATGTAGTCTGACTTCTAGTGAAATGTATCTGTTGGGTTTAGTGTATTTGATGAAGAATGCTTTCTGTTTTATTAATTTATCAACGCGCCTATTATCATTAATAAGGCTTTGAAAAACTTTACATCACAGTTTGAATGTGGTCTGACTTCTAGTGAAATGTATCTGTTGGGTTTAGTGTATTTGATGAAGAATGCTTCCTGTTTTATTAATTTATCAACGCGCCTATTATCATTAATAAGGCTTTGAAAAACTTTACATCACAGTTTGAATGTAGTCTGACTTCTAGTGAAATGTATCTGTTGGGTTTAGTGTATTTGATGAAGAATGCTTCCTGTTTTATTAATTTATCAACGCGCCTATTATCATTAATAAGGCTTTGAAAAACTTTACATCACAGTTTGAATGTAGTCTGACTTCTAGTGAAATGTATCTGTTGGGTTTAGTGTATTTGATGAAGAATGCTTTCTGTTTTATTAATTTATCAACGCGCCTATTATCATTAATAAGGCTTTGAAAAACTTTACATCACAGTTTGAATGTGGTCTGACTTCTAGTGAAATGTATCTGTTTGGTTTAGTGTATTTGATGAAGAATGCTTTCTGTTTTATTAATTTATCAACGCGCCTATTATCATTAATAAGGCTTAGAAAAACTTTACATCACAGTTTGAATGTAGTCTGACTTCTAGTGAAATGTATCTGTTGGGTTTATTGTATTTGATGAAGAATGCTTTCTGTTTTATGAATTTATCAACGCGCCTATTATCATTAATAAGGCTTTGAAAAACTTTACATCACAGTTTGAATGTAGTCTGACTTCTATTGAAATGTATCTGTTGGGTTTAGTGTATTTGATGAAGAATGCTTTCTGTTTTATTAATTTATCAACGCGCCTATTATCATTAATAAGGCTTTGAAAAACTTTACATCACAGTTTGAATGTGGTCTGACTTCTAGTGAAATGTATCTGTTTGGTTTAGTGTATTTGATGAAGAATGCTTTCTGTTTTATTAATTTATCAACGCGCCTATTATCATTAATAAGGCTTTGATGTAGTCTGACTTCTAGTGAAATGTATCTGTTGGGTTTAGTGTATTTGATGAAGAATGCTTTCTGTTTTATTAATTTATCAACGCGCCTATTATCATTAATAAGGCTTTGAAAAACTTTACATCACAGTTTGAATGTAGTCTGACTTCTAGTGAAATGTATCTGTTGGGTTTAGTGTATTTGATGAAGAATGCTTCCTGTTTTATTAATTTATCAACGCGCCTATTATCATTAATAAGGCTTTGAAAAACTTTACATCACAGTTTGAATGTAGTCTGACTTCTAGTGAAATGTATCTGTTGGGTTTATTGTATTTGATGAAGAATGCTTTCTGTTTTATTAATTTATCAACGCGCCTATTATCATTAATAAGGCTTTGAAAAACTTTACATCACAGTTTGAATGTAGTCTGACTTCTAGTGAAATGTATCTGTTGGGTTTAGTGTATTTGATGAAGAATGCTTTCTGTTTTATTAATTTATCAACGCGCCTATTATCATTAATAAGGCTTTGATGTAGTCTGACTTCTAGTGAAATGTATCTGTTGGGTTTAGTGTATTTGATAAAGAATGCTTTCTGTTTTATTAATTTATCAACGCGCCTATTATCATTAATAAGGCTTTGAAAAACTTTACATCACAGTTTGAATGTAGTCTGACTTCTAGTGAAATGTATCTGTTGGGTTTAGTGTATTTGATGAAGAATGCTTCCTGTTTTATTAATTTATCAACGCACCTATTATCATTAATAAGGCTTTGAAAAACTTTACATCACAGTTTGAATGTAGTCTGACTTCTAGTGAAATGTATCTGTTGGGTTTAGTGTATTTGATGAAGAATGCTTTCTGTTTTATTAATTTATCAACGCGCCTATTATCATTAATAAGGCTTTGAAAAACTTTACATCACAGTTTGAATGTAGTCTGACTTCTAGTGAAATGTATCTGTTGGGTTTAGTGTATTTGATGAAGAATGCTTTCTGTTTTATTAATTTATCAACGCGCCTATTATCATTAATAAGGCTTTGAAAAACTTTACATCACAGTTTGAATGTAGTCTGACTTCTAGTGAAATGTATCTGTTGGGTTTAGTGTATTTGATGAAGAATGCTTTCTGTTTTATTAATTTATCAACGCGCCTATTATCATTAATAAGGCTTTGAAAAACTTTACATCACAGTTTGAATGTGGTCTGACTTCTAGTGAAATGTATCTGTTTGGTTTAGTGTATTTGATGAAGAATGCTTTCTGTTTTATTAATTTATCAACGCGCCTATTATCATTAATAAGGCTTTGATGTAGTCTGACTTCTAGTGAAATGTATCTGTTGGGTTTAGTGTATTTGATGAAGAATGCTTTCTGTTTTATTAATTTATCAACGCGCCTATTATCATTAATAAGGCTTTGAAAAACTTTACATCACAGTTTGAATGTAGTCTGACTTCTAGTGAAATGTATCTGTTGGGTTTAGTGTATTTGATGAAGAATGCTTCCTGTTTTATTAATTTATCAACGCGCCTATTATCATTAATAAGGCTTTGAAAAACTTTACATCACAGTTTCAATGTAGTCTGACTTCTAGTGAAATGTATCTGTTGGGTTTAGTGTATTTGATGAAGAATGCTTTCTGTTTTATTAATTTATCAACGCGCCTATTATCATTAACAAGGCTTTGAAAAACTTTACATCACAGTTTGAATGTAGTCTGACTTCTAGTGAAATGTATCTGTTGGGTTTAGTGTATTTGATGAAGAATGCTTTCTGTTTTATTAATTTATCAACGCGCCTATTATCATTAATAAGGCTTTGAAAAACTTTACATCACAGTTTGAATGTAGTCTGACTTCTAGTGAAATGTATCTGTTGGGTTTAGTGTATTTGATGAAGAATGCTTCCTGTTTTATTAATTTATCAACGCGCCTATTATCATTAATAAGGCTTTGAAAAACTTTACATCACAGTTTGAATGTGGTCTGACTTCTAGTGAAATGTATCTGTTTGGTTTAGTGTATTTGATGAAGAATGCTTTCTGTTTTATTAATTTATCAACGCGCCTATTATCATTAATAAGGCTTAGAAAAACTTTACATCACAGTTTGAATGTAGTCTGACTTCTAGTGAAATGTATCTGTTGGGTTTAGTGTATTTGATGAAGAATGCTTCCTGTTTTATTAATTTATCAACGCGCCTATTATCATTAACAAGGCTTTGAAAAACTTTACATCACAGTTTGAATGTAGTCTGACTTCTAGTGAAATGTATCTGTTGGGTTTAGTGTATTTGATGAAGAATGCTTTCTGTTTTATTAATTTATCAACGCGCCTATTATCATTAATAAGGCTTTGAAAAACTTTATATCACAGTTTGAATGTAGTCTGACTTCTAGTGAAATGTATCTGTTGGGTTTAGTGTATTTGATGAAGAATGCTTTCTGTTTTATTAATTTATCAACGCGCCTATTATCATTAATAAGGCTTTGAAAAACTTTACATCACAGTTTGAATGTAGTCTGACTTCTAGTGAAATGTATCTGTTGGGTTTAGTGTATTTGATGAAGAATGCTTTCTGTTTTATTAATTTATCAACGCGCCTATTATCATTAATAAGGCTTTGAAAAACTTTACATCACAGTTTGAATGTAGTCTGACTTCTAGTGAAATGTATCTGTTTGGTTTAGTGTATTTGATGAAGAATGCTTTCTGTTTTATTAATTTATCAACGCGCCTATTATCATTAATAAGGCTTTGAAAAACTTTACATCACAGTTTGAATGTAGTCTGACTTCTAGTGAAATGTATCTGTTGGGTTTAGTGTATTTGATGAAGAATGCTTTCTGTTTTATTAATTTATCAACGCGCCTATTATCATTAATAAGGCTTTGAAAAACTTTACATCACAGTTTGAATGTAGTCTGACTTCTAGTGAAATGTATCTGTTGGGTTTAGTGTATTTGATGAAGAATGCTTTCTGTTTTATTAATTTATCAACGCGCCTATTATCATTAATAAGGCTTTGATGTAGTCTGACTTCTAGTGAAATGTATCTGTTGGGTTTAGTGTATTTGATGAAGAATGCTTTCTGTTTTATTAATTTATCAACGCGCCTATTATCATTAATAAGGCTTTGAAAAACTTTACATCACAGTTTGAATGTAGTCTGACTTCTAGTCAAATGTATCTGTTGGGTTTAGTGTATTTGATGAAGAATGCTTTCTGTTTTATTAATTTATCAACGCGCCTATTATCATTAATAAGGCTTTGAAAAACTTTACATCACAGTTTGAATGTAGTCTGACTTCTAGTGAAATGTATCTGTTGGGTTTAGTGTATTTGATGAAGAATGCTTTCTGTTTTATTAATTTATCAACGCGCCTATTATCATTAATAAGGCTTTGAAAAACTTTACATCACAGTTTGAATGTAGTCTGACTTCTAGTGAAATGTATCTGTTGGGTTTAGTGTATTTGAGGAAGAATGCTTTCTGTTTTATTAATTTATCAACGCGCTTATTATCATTAATAAGGCTTTGAAAAACTTTACATCACAGTTTGAATGTAGTCTGACTTCTAGTGAAATGTATCTGTTGGGTTTAGTGTATTTGATGAAGAATGCTTTCTGTTTTATTAATTTATCAACGCGCCTATTATCATTAATAAGGCTTTGAAAAACTTTACATCACAGTTTGAATGTAGTCTGACTTCTAGTGAAATGTATCTGTTGGGTTTAGTGTATTTGATGAAGAATGCTTTCTGTTTTATTAATTTATCAACGCGCCTATTATCATTAATAAGGCTTTGAAAAACTTTACATCACAGTTTGAATGTAGTCTGACTTCTAGTGAAATGTATCTGTTGGCTTTAAATAGAGAGTGGAAAGGGGAGTGGGGGGGGGGGGGGGGAGGGAAGGGCTGAAGGGGGGCGATGACAGAAAAGTTGGAGCCCGGGGGGGGGGGGAGGTGGCCTGAAGAAAAGGTTGAGAACCACAGTGTTATGTTATCCCTATCCTCTCAGGGCTTGCAAGTTATGGTTTTCATACACATTGTTACTCTTGGATATGATTAGGGGGCATCTGTAAAGTGCGTGCCCATGGCCCCAGCATAATATGAAAAGCGTGCATAAGGTTAAGGGTAGGGGGTTTCCGTGAAGGGTACGAATGCTTTTCGGTCACGATCATGAATTTATAACGTTTGGTTGTATGTATAATATATTTTTTTCAACAAAACATGTAGTAAGATTATGTAAAGCCAAAATACAAGTTATGTTTTTAATGATACTTCTTCTTCTTTAAGCCTCTTGATTTCCTTGAGGAACATCGGGCGGCAACAACACTCCTCCAACGCGAGCGGCTCTGGCAGGTCCTTCTTAACTCGGTCCATGTCATTCAGGCTGCCTTCACCTCAGCATCGATACTCCTGCGCCAAATTTTATTTTATTATTTTGGTCGACCCACTTTCCGTACTCCTTGTGGGTTCCAGATCAGAGCCTGCCTGGTGATGTTGGATTCAGGCTTTCGTAACGTGTGGCCGATCCATCCCCATTTCCGTTTCTTTATCTCACTTTCAATTGGGGCTTGTCTCATTGTCGCGGATCGGGATTTTGGGGAATATAGATCAAGAGGTCCGCTTCCCAATCACACGAACACAAAAAAAAAAACAACAAATAAACAACTTTCACTCTAAAAACTAAATAAATCAATTTGAGTAACAGACTGCAAAGTTTATATATCTAACAAATTCAAAGATAAAATATACAATAGATAACGAATACAATAGCAACTGAAAATGCTCAACTAAGCTGAGGAGCAACTATGAAGTACTTAAGGCAATGTAATATGAAGTTATCTAAGTCACAATAAATTTACATTCAAGAGAATCCGCGCCCGAGGGCGACGGATCCTGTAAGGTTTAAAGTTCTATCTCTCTTCATACTAAAACATATTTATACAGTGTATAGCGTCTCTGCCAGGAGCGCTCTGGTGTAGTTCACACGTGGTCGCGGGAAATGCATGTGGTCTGGCAGTACTGGTCAACAGTCTACATGTGTAGCTGGCTGTAAATTCAGCATGGAATTAAAATCTTTAGCTCACCATTGATATTAGCGCTGTGGGTTTAATGCTCAAACAAGTAGGCTTGGGCTCAGGAGCGTAGATTTCTGACAATGCTCCATCACTGTACATATCAGCTCAATCGCTGCGTGTCTATGACTTCTCATCTGGCTGAGAGCTCGCCGTCCACCTCGTAAATGGATTGTCTACATGTGGCCCAGAACTAAGTTCTGTATGGCCTTAAATACTGGACTGCATCTGCAGCTTACCGTCTAATTCCTGGATTGTGATTGGTGCAACCACTTCTAGCTCAGCTGCCGAACTGAGTTATTTTAAGTAACAGCCCTACGCAACGACCTTGGGTCGACATCAAAGGTCGAATCACTCAAGACAATAAAATGTACTTTTATAGCAATAAATTCTTAACATGTTCAAAACGCCGAGCTTTTACTCTGGATCACGGATTTTCTGTACGTCAACCGACGTCTCAACAACATTTAATTCCTATCCACCCCTTCCCTCTCTACTAAACCTAGTTCAAAACACGAGATATAAAAAGTGCTCAGTCATGCACACCTACGCTGTCCGTCTATCCTTCCCTACACCTTCTGTCTATCTATTATAAAAAAAACTGTTCAAAACAAATTGTTTACGAGACCAAGTTATGCTGGCTCGCACAATAATTACGTTTGTAAAAATTACTCACTGCTCTCTCACAAAAATTTTGTCAGTGGAAACATTTATGAATTAAATCTATTCTTGACACTCATCCTGTCCCCACAGTTCTTCGTTGGAGATGACTTCTGTGCTGGTTTTTTGTCACTCGCCATGTTTCGGAACCATATAGTAGGACGGACTTCACACTTAATGATACAGTCGGTGCAAAATACCATTTAAAGCTTCAAAATGTCAAGCCTTTATCATGGACACACATCATTTTGATGGCTGTGCGATCGTACAGGTGGATAGGGCGGCTGAGGCCAAACGTATGAAAAGCCTATGGAGGAGAGGAAAGAGGAAAACATCACCAAAATCGACCGTAAGCACGTTATAGATGGCCCCTCCTGCATACTTTTGAAATCGACAGGGTTATATTAAAACACATAATTGTCGTCGCAGAACTAAGATAAGGGCCAAAATAAGATTTAAACCAAAAGTTGCATTGACTCTTCCGTAATGTTCCCCTTGAAGTCAAGCCCAGCATTGGAATCATACATCTGCGTGCCACGATCATCAATCGATAGCTAAAGATTAGCAATTAATTATTATCATCTTATTTTTGTAAAAACAAAAATGCTTATTCTGCAGTGTGATTTTTTATATGTATTTATTTTGTGGTTCCATTCCATTAATTTCGATTACACATAATGCTCTTTTTTAACATCATAGTGAGAATCGACCCATACTTCCCCCCCCCCACCCCCCCCCACCCCCCCATGGACCATGCTTGCATAATCGATTATCTGATCGTATCTGCTAATTCTCCTCCTTGTTTGAAATGTCTGTTGTTCTGGTTCCGGTTCTTGCAAATAATATTTTGACGTTTGCGATAGTAGTAACCCCATGATTTATTGACTCACCGGATATCTGCTCCCTTTGCTGAATCGTGTCTTCAGAAGACAAATGAATAATTCACAACGACGGCGTTGTCATGACAAACATCCTTGTATGCACTCAGACGTGCAAATCAAGGTTAGATCTATATTAACTACTCTAAATAGAGGTAAGCTCACCCACAAGTTCACTCATCCCCAACTTTGTAAAAAAAAAAAAAAGTCGTGCACACAGACGCCCACAACACACACAGACACACAACACGCGTGCAGACGAACACACATGCACACACACTAGCGCGCACACACACATACACACATCACGTTTGCAAACACACCTAAATAACAATAACAACGAAAACAACCACTGTGTTACATGCTTTTGTATACAGATATTCAATAAACACGCTAATCATAATTATAAATGCTTTCACGTATCCTTTCATATGCCTAAAGTGCTGGAGGCTTCATGCCTAAAACACGCTTAGATGTCCGTGAGTGATAACAGCAAAAGGAAAAGAACTCTACAACGAGTCTTTTCACCTTATGTTTTAATATCAAATCGTGTTGTGCATAAACTGTCCTTCAGATCAGACGAGAAAGTGTGGGTTTGAAGGAAAACTTAAGATAATAATTATGTCCCCTTTGATCTCCAGTGTTGAGCATTCATCTTTGCTCATTTTTCCAGGATATCGTGACAGTTTCATTTCTGATGTTAGAAATAGACACAGAAACGAGGACAGATTCATTACATTAACAAGCGCAATGCGCATCCATCTCCTCACACAAACACACACGCACACACACTCACATATAATACGTCTACCCACATACATAGAGATTGGCATAGATTCATTACAATCAACTGCGCACCGCACTGCACACCGGTGTACGTCCACCTACTTACACAGGCGAGCCCACACGCGCACACATACGCCCACGCGTGCATACATGACATGCACACTCGTGGGCACTCACACCCAACGACACACAGATTCATTGATGTCTACATTCGATAGGATTTCACTCCATCCAAACTGTGTGGGCAGGTTTTGGTCTTTAATCACTCCTGGATCAACAGATCAAAGCCGTGTCTATTTTTCCAGAGAAAATACACTCTACCAGGCTAATGTGCTCTTTCATTTTATACCTCCTTTGCAAAAAAAAAAAAAAATACTGGACTAGTAAGCCAGTTGATGATCTGGTGCAGTTAATGACCGGTTGCTGGGCAGGGTGTAAATGGAGTGGGCTGTGCACGACACCAATTTCATTGCTTTCCGAATGGATATTGCAAGGTGATAGACCTTTGCATTTTTGTTTGTTTGTTTTGCAATTACTGGATGGCATCATGCATTTTTCGGAGGGGATGGGGGGGGGGCGTGGGGAGGTTGGTTGAGAGGGGGAGGGGGGTTTGCCTATGCTAATGATCGAACACGCTGTCGAGTTAAGCTTTGTGGAGAAAGCATTCTCTCTAGTTCTCAGGACGAGCAAGGCGGTAACTTACATTCACTTTTATAATGTATTGCAGTACCATAATCATTTCTATCCGAAATGGCCCCTGATCCACCTAATTTAACACGATGCTCTCCTCTAGACCTCAGTTCTTGCTTTTTCTTACCATTAACACCTGCCATCTACCTTCCTATTCCCTACTTATGTCTGATATTTTTCAATAATATGGCGCCAATCCTCCAATAAAAACTAGCGAGAACAGGCGAACAGAGACAGAAAAAAAAATAAATTAAAATGATATTTAAAGTACGGTTTTCGGGATACAGGATAATGGGTTCGAGAATGTCTGCATTGACCGCTTTACAGAAATTCACTAAACATTCAGAAATTCAAAAACTGTTTGATTTTATCATGGTCTAAAGCTAAAGGGGAAACATTTTCGAACGACAGTCTCAGATATTGATAATAGAAGCTGTATTTAAAAATGCCAGTAACTTTTTGAGCCAGGTGGCCAAACTACATTATGTTTGCACTCTGCAATTTCCAGATAAAAACGATATGGCTAAGGGGTCTTGTCCACAGTATCCGCTCCGCCTACCTATTTTTACGTAAAATGACGTATGAAAAACTAAAACACTCTTTGCCTCTCTATGCGTGTCCACGGCATCCGTTCCGCTCGTCACATCACCGCTACAGAGGCACAGAGTGTTTCACTTTTCCATACATCATTTTCCGTGAAATAGCAGAGCGGAGCGGATGCTGTGGACAAGAACACAAAGATTATGAATTGATTATGTTTACGTATTTGGTTACTGTAACATTCTCGAGAGCGAAAGGACATCATTCTGTAGTATTTTCCGAAATTGGCCAGAAACTCGTCAAAATAAAAAACAACAACTGTTGGTTGTATGGTACTTCACCTATGGCTGGACATTGGCTAACCCGAAGCTTAACAATTACTAACGCGAAGAGTAGTTTCAGAACTCAGGCACATTGGCTCCATTTACATCTCGCTTTCAGATGTCGAAAAACGAAACCAGACGAAAGCGAAAGCACTATGTGTTCTAAAAAGTTCTGTGAAGGATTTCGACAAATTCTCGGCTTTGCGACAAGAGTAGACACTGACGTCATTCGGAAATCTGCCGAAAACGAAATGAAACCGAAACCGCTGTATCTGGGCCTTTGTACTGCGTCAGATCCATTTTCTCAGATTCCGTCTCTTTTTTTTTTTCCAGACATATTTGATCACGAGGAGTAAATAATCATAATCATATTATACAGGAAGTAACGCCACCATGAAAGGCATTTTAACCGTTGAGCCTCACATTCTGAAAAAAAAAAATCAAAGCACGCAGAGAAAGTGGTGAAAAATGTACGTCTTCATATTTTAAAAGGTCTTGAAGTTCGCTACATTTGTAATATTTTCGTTGATTTTGAGCCGCAGCTGAGTTGATCAGAAGGAAGATTAGTGTTCCCCATAGAGATACTATAATAAACGGTGTTCCCACATTTCAGGGGGGGGGGGGGGGGAGAAAATGCATTTTCTTTGAATAGAATTAAAAAATAAGACAGGAAAATTCTTTCTGAGCCTCAATTTACGCGTTGGTCATCAAAACTTAGCGTTAAAAATAACAATCTTTATATTTCCCGACTCAGCCTGCCACTTCGTAATAATAATAATAAAAGCTAAGCTTTTGAAATGTAGGAATGTCAGTTTGCAGGGGAAATATCAGCTATTGATTATATACATTATCCATTATATCTATTATATATTTCAGTAACTTGCAACCTTTGGCATGACTAACTGACCAAACTATACACTCTTCAGGCCTTAAATTTGGCAGGACGGTGGCAATTGAGATAAGGAAGATGATGGCTATAATTAAAAGTTGTTTACTTCAAGCATGTATTAAAAAAACATAACAATGTTTATTGCTGTGTAACATCTGCATTTTTGCATGTTTGTTTCGTAATATATAGCACCGTGCATGTCATAAAATGTAACCGTATCAAACGTTCAGTTTGGTGCGTAGTGTTCTGGTGCGCATGAGTTCTGAAGCAAGACTGTAGTTTATTACTTTTAGTATACAAGGGGGGGGGGGGAGGGGGAGCACGTCATTGTTTTATTCCGGGCAATGCCCGGTAGGTCATCTAGTTATATTTATTTCAATAACTTGCAACCTTTGGCATGACTAACTGACCAAACTATACACTCTTCAGGCCTTAAATTTGGCAGGAAGGTGGAAATTGAGATAAGGAAGATGATGGCTATAATTAAAAGTTGTTTACTTCAAGCATGTATTTTTTTAAAATTAACAATGTTTATCGCTATGCAACGTCTGTATTTTTGCATGTTTGTTTCGTAATATATAGTACTGTGCATGTCATAAAAAGTAACCGTATCAAGTGCGTTTGGTGCGTAGTGTTCTGGTGCGCATGAGTTCTGAAGCAAGTCTGAAGTTTATTACTTTTATTATATACTATCTGAGTTGCCCGGCCCTGCCCGGGATAAATCGATTTATTAGTTTCAGTTCTGGGTGATGATTATGGACCTGCTTCATTTTGCCTGTTCCTTTAGCTTTATTTTATTTTTGTTTGTTTGTTTGTTGTTAGATAAGTTTTACTGCTCTCTCTTTGCGCGTTGACATCCTGCGCAGCCCATCAGCATCTGTCAAATGGCAATGATTTGCGCACGGGTTAGTTTGTTTGTTAGTGAACACATCGCAGGAAGTGATAACGTCATAATATATAGGCGGGGGTGGGCTATTATTAGAAACATACATCAATATCTTATTGATCGTAAATTTCGGATCCAACACTCTCGTGAATTTAGTCTTTAATTATAATAATAATAATAATAATAAATTACATTTATATAGCGCATTTCCAATAAATGCTCAATGCGCTTTACAAGTAATAAAAACTCATTCCTCTCTCTCCCACACTCCCTCTCCCCACCCCCCTCTCTCTCTCTTCCCATCACATTCTCACTCCTTCTATCACATGCTCTCTCCCCTCAGGTAAGTCAAGAAAAATAAGCCTGCTGGAACAAAAAATGCTTCAGCTGCCTTTTGAAACTTACTAATGATTTTGTTTGTCTCAGTTCCATAGGTAACTTGTTCCACATTATAACAGCATTTACCGATTAACTCAGAAATAACAAAACGTTTTGTTTGTGTATAGCGATAGGAACAATGTTCGCTATCCCATAATTCTTTGTGCCAAATTTCAGGTCGGTGCGTTGTGTAGTTTCCATGGAGGTACTAATAAAACTGGAGTGCGCACAGCCCTCTTCGCTTGCATTGCGAGCCGCGCACTATTGAAACCCCAAGATGGCGGAAAAAGTAGGGCAAAGTACGGCAGCGCAAGGCCCACCCAGTACACTATTGTATGTAATAGATAGGGCCTAGTCAGCGCTGTTTTTTCTCTTTTCCCGGTGGTGATCAAAATTAAAAGATACAAACAGAAATAATAACATTTATGTTATTTACGGATTATCATATACTTGTATTATTTTCTTTTAAAGTGTTTGATAATAAATATAAATTAATGATTTATGCTGTTTTTGTA